>PVJC01027714.1:0-23065 GCA_004026665.1 Murina feae
TGGTGTCCGTGTGTTCTTTTCGTGGTTTTTCTGAAATAGTTGTTCACAGCTGCATATACAGTGTCTACCCTATGCCGCCATCTTGTTTCTCCCATTCCTTTATGGTCTTGATCCTTGGAAATGTCTCCTGGAATTCCCCATTAGAACTCTATGAGACCTACATGTAAGAAACTTCAACGGGGGAATTTTATATTTGGGAGGAAGGAAGAAAAAGAAATAAATTGCTTGTTTTCAGTTAAGGTTGCCCTCCTAATTCTTACATTATAAAACTAGAGCAAACACCTAATATAGTTCGTCAGTTCTGCAATGTACATTATCTCTGAAGTTGAGATTCGGCTTATAACTGAATGTATGTCGTAGTTCAATTCGCAAATTTTTCTTAGTGGTACACCATTGAAATTTTGGGTTTGCTGAAATAAGGTCATTTAAGGTTTATTGTGTATCAGGCACTGTTGTATGTACTTTACATAATTAACTAATGTGACTCTCCCAACAACCTTGTGATGTAGGTACTATTATTATTCCATTTTACAGATGGGGAACTGAGATCCAGAGAGGATAAGTAACTTGCTTGTGGTCACATAGCTAGTAAGTGGTAGAGCCAGGATTTGAACCCAAGCAATCTATACATTACCAGTGGCCATACCAGAGTCGTAGGCCCAGGACAAAGCAAGAAAGGGCTGCTTCAGTGGGGAGGAAGCTCTGGGAAAGTCTTGAGAGCTTGGACCCAGAGAAGAATTGGGTCCTGAAAACGTTCTGTTCTGTGCGTCCCAGCTGGAGCAGATGGGGGATGACTCTAAGCAAGCCCTGCAGCAGCTCCAGGCCCAGCTGGAGGATTACAAGGACAAGGCCAGGCGGGAGGTGGCAGATGCCCAGCGCCAGGCCAAGGAGTGGGCCAATGAAGCTGAGAAGACCTCCGGGGGGCTGAACCGGCTTCAGGATGAGGTAGGAGCTTAAGTGGCGGGAGGGTGGGAACCCTTCCAGTGTCCTTGGTCTGAAGGTCATTGCCTCTTAACCAAACCTGCGGCCCAGGAATCCTGGGAGACCTGGGTTTAGTGTCTTAACCATTTCGGGTGGCATACCGAGGTGGGGGAGGGGGAAGGGTCTACACTAGGTACAGACAATTGGGGGTGCATTGTCTGTAGAGCAGGGATTTTCAAACTCAGATGTACATTAGAATCACCTGGGAAGATTTTTAAAAATTCCAATGTTCAAGCTGCATCCTGTACCATTTAAATCATAATCCATGGGGATCAGTAGTCTAAAAACTCCTCAGGTGATTCCAGTCTGTACAGGAAGTTTTAAACAAGAAACAAAAGGGACTAAAAATCATTCTGCTTTTTATTATCACCATACACTGGCAATTCTAAAAAACTGTGGACTGCTCCCACCCCTCAATCCCCACCTTGCTTCTCTGAGCTCTTGCATTTTCCCTTCTGCTCAGACCCAGAGGCTGCGCCAGGCCCTGCAGGATTCCCAGGCCGATCGGGACACAGCCCGTCTGGACAAGGAGCTGCTGGCCCAACGGCTGAAGGAACTGGAGCAAGAGGCCCAGAACAAAAAACGCTCCCAGGATGACAGGACCCGGCAGTTCAAGGGCCTTGAGGTGGGGACATCGTGCGATGGCCTTGTGGTGGTGAGAGGGGGGTGGAAAGAAGGGGACTTGGGACCTGGCACAGGTGGGAGACCTGTGGTTTCTCTGTTTTCTCAATAGGGTAATAGGACTGCCCCACTGAGCAGTAGATTCTGAGGTTTGTCATTCTGATAAGGGGCCAAGGACAGAGCAGACTCTACTCTTTCCCCTTGATACCACACCTGGTCGGCAGAGGCCACAAGCCTCGTGGTGGCTTTGGGCAGAGGCAAAGACCAACAGGTCATGGGGATGTGTGAGAGAGAAAGGTCTGGAGGCTGGGCTTTGAGAAGGTCCTGGGCATCCTGTTGTCCCTCCACCACAGGAAAAAGTCTCACGGCTGGAGGCAGAGCTAGATGAGGAGAGGAACACTGTGGAGCTGCTGACCGACAGGGTGAACCGCGGCCGGGACCAGGTAACCCCTTCCTTACTCGGCATTTGTGTCTACCTCTGAGCTGAACCTTTGGATTCAGAGTTCAGAGAGCATCCTACAGTCACTCTGCCTTACTCGGTTCAGCTTGGTGGGTTATCGTCAGCTTTCCCCAAGTCTGGTTCCTCTCACCCCTCCCCTAGGTAGACCAGCTAAGGACAGAGCTCATGCAGGAGAGGTCCGCTCGGCAGGACCTGGAGTGTGACAAAATCTCCCTGGAGAGACAGGTGAGGGGGAGTCTTGGGGATAGATCACAGGAGGTAGGTGGAATGACCACGGAAGGGATCAGAAGAGAGCTAACTGTGGAGGCTTCCTGTCCCTCTCAGAACAAGGACTTGAAGAGCCGGTTGGCCAGCTCAGAAAGCTTCCAGAAGCCCAACACCAGCCTCTCTCAGCTTGAATCCCAGAATCGGGAGTTGCAGGAACGGCTGCAGGCTGAAGAGAGGTGAGATGGACCCATATTTCCTCTCTCCCTCTGGACTTTTCTCCTCTGTTGCTTCCCCCATCTTCTACCTCAGACATGGCCAACCTGGCCTGATCTTTTGGGAGAACCGAAATTCTTGATAGAGAACTGAAATTCTAAAATGTGAATGATGTCTATCTCCCCAGTTCTTTGGATCTGCCTTGGATCCTCCCTGGTCTAATGGTGGGGCTCATGACCGAGAGGAGTCTGTGGAGGCACTGGAAGGCCAAATAGGGGTTAACTTAGAAATGGTGACTGCCATAGACATCCCCCTACCCCACCGTCTTAGGGAGAAGACAGTTCTGCAGTCCACCAACCGAAAACTGGAGCGGAAGGTTAAAGAGCTGTCCATCCAGATTGATGATGAGCGGCAGCATGTCAATGACCAGAAAGACCAGGTAAGGACCATAGCCGGGGCCAAGCAACTATGCGGCCAATACATACTGCGCTTGCTTGAAGGCCTAGGTTGGTCCCATCTCATGGGTCTTCCAAACTTAGACTTTTCTTGTATCAAAACACAGACTTGACTGAAAGGACTGGGTTATAAGAGTTATAGGAAGCACATGTGTTTAGTGCCTATGATGTGCTAGCTTCTTTCTAAGTATTATGCATGTCTTCACTCATTTAATCCCCAAGACAAACCTGTGAGCTTAGGGAACGTGCTCATGGTCACAACATTTTTCTAGGGGCAGTCATCCCTCGTCAAGATTGCTACAGGGGAGGGTCCTAGGCCACGGGAGACAGATGGGGAGAAAGCATCTGGACAGCAGATGCTTTTCTAATGTGGGGACTTGGTATCCTTCCCAGCTAAGCCTGAAGGTGAAGGCTTTGAAGCGGCAGGTGGATGAAGCAGAAGAAGAAATCGAGCGACTGGATGGCCTGAGGAAGAAGGCCCAGCGTGAGCTGGAGGAGCAGCATGAGGTCAATGAACAGCTCCAGACCCGGATCAAAGCTCTGGAGAAGGACTCCTGGTATGGGCTGCTCTACTGCCCCTGCCCCATCGGGATAGTGGAGCAAGAGGGGGATGGGCTCTCCTGGCCGACCTTTAGGGAGAAGAGGATCTTTCAGATGGGACTTTGAAGTCACTTATTCCTGGCTGGAAGCCAGTATGATTACCTTTTAGGATCTCAGCCTCTATTCTATCCCCCATCTCCCCAAATCTCTGATTAGTAGGGGGTCTTTGGAGTAGCTTTAAGTCTTAGAAGAATTGAGAGCTGCTTTAGCATGAAAAGGGTGGCTGTCTTAATCTTTCTACCACCCTCCATTACCAACCAGTATTCCTCTCTTTGACTCAGGCGCAAAGCTTCCCGCACAGCTGCTGAGTCAACCCTCCAACACGAAGGGCTGAGCTCAGATGAGGAATTCGACAATGTGTACGATCCTTCCTCCATCGCATCACTGCTTACGGAGAGCAACCTGCAGACCAGCTCCTGTTAGCTCGCTGTCCACAAGGCCCAGAGACCACACTCGAGGCCTATCCTGGCCAGCCCTGCCTCGGATTCCTCATTCTTTCGGGGGACGCAATCATTCAGACCCGAGACAGGGAATGGTGGTGATAAAAGGGTATCAGTGCTAAGGTGGTAGACAGACTTTCCTTTTCCTCTCGAGGAGTGGGTATCTTATGCCACCTGAGCCCTTAAGTGCCGAGCCCTCCCTCTTCTCCCTTACAGCGGCAGGATGGTCAGCAAGTAGGTTGAGGGGGATTGAGCAGGACAGGAAGGGAGAGAAATTGCCATGTATATAAAGCTTTATTATACTTTAGCCCTTAATCCTCAGGCTCAGGGAAATACTCTAGGTTATTCTGCTACCTTGATTCCTGTCACCTGCTTTCCTCCCACTCTGGAGCAGGGTGTGGGGGAACATTGTGGGTAACGGACACGCTGGCGTGGCTCTACCTGCTCCTCGATGCTCCTCTTTGCACAGTCACGGGGCCCATGTGGTAGGCCCCCCTCCCAGCCCCACCTCCCAGTCCTATTTTTTTAATCTTCCCTAAGCAAGTAGGTCCAGAAGAGCCTTTCTCCTCCCCTTTCTATCTTCATTCCTCAATTCCTTCTTTCCTCTCAGTGCCTTAGCCACAGCGAGGAGATAAGGATGCTCTTCTTGCCTTTTTATACCTGCACATTCATACCTCTCCAAGGACCAGCCTTTTTCTGTCTGGTGCCCTTATCTTTCCTACGATCCCAGTAACTGGTCAAGAAAGCTACTGGCTTCTCTGCCAATGAGCCCCTCTGAGGAGGACTTTGGTAGCGCCATGATGGGATGGTAGGGCCTGGTTCTGCTCAGGGTTTCCATCCTTCCTCCTCTCCCTCTGTGACTATGGACGTGTTTATAAGGTGGTCATACCTGGGAACACTGACAATTGTCTACACAAGTTGACAGACAAAGGTTTCAGTCCTTCCACGTGGCCTTTCTTGTGGCTTCTCGGATGAGATGTGCCCATCCTTACTGGGGAATTGGAGGGCCCTCATCTCAGGAGACTGGACCTGATACAGGGCTTCCACGTGGGAAGAGGCAATGGAGGACTTATTTCTCCTCTGGGTTTTGAGGAGAGCCAAGCCCTAGTGGAGAGGAGTAAGGGAGGTGATTCACCTCATCTCCTAAGGTGGCTCTGTGAGGAGCCTGGGGAAAGAAGAAGGCTGTTCTCACCAATGGCTTGTAATTTCATGATTTAAAAAAAAAAAGTTCTGCAAATCATATATTTTCTCCCAAACCAATCCAGCCTTGATTTTTATTTTAAATTAACTATTAAAATTATATATCTATCCTGAAATCCTTGGCGTGTTTTCTCATTCTTTTTCCTTGCTTATTTGGAGGGCCCCACATTATGAAGAAACCATTTTAACTGCACAATTTAGAGGCTGAAGCTGGGGTTTTCCCAACCTCAGTTTTAAGGAACTGGGTGTTTATAGCACCTCCATTTTCTCCTAAATAAGCTTCTGGGAATAGCAAGGCTGGTGAATGCCTTCTTTGAAGGGTTTGAGGAGACACAGAACTGGATTTTATGCCCTTGGGGCATAGGGATATCCCCAGCATTCACCTCCCAGGTACAAAGACACACATCCATTCCTACCTGGCATGGGACCCTGACCTTGCATTGCCTTGAAGAGGGAGCTAGCTGTTCACCAAGCACCGCCCAGTCAAGAGTGGGTCAGACCTTCTCCTGCCTACTTCTATGTGGACCATAGCACAGTGGAGCAGTCATCTGCAGAGAGCAGCTGGGCTGCAAAGAGGTCTTGCTTGGCCATGCTCTCGTTCAGACCCTTAAAATGCTAACCTGGGCTTGGGGAGCAAATGCCACTGGAGAAATTGATGCTCATCCTTTCTTAAGAATACAAATTCCTTTTAAGGACATGTCCCACCTCTCCCAACCATATAAGGGCAGCTTTGGTATAATAGCTTCTGCAAAACAAGCCCCACCCAGAGCCAAGCTGGCTTTGACTTTGACCTGGGCATCCTGCCAGGGAAGGGCACCTGCCAGACTGGCTTAGGCCAGTCTGAATGAGCTGGCCCTTGATGCTTGCATTTCTATGGTGGAGGAAATTTGCTCAGCTTCACAAAGCCTACAGGCTGGCCCAGAAGTAGGAGAGGAGAATGTCTGGAAGCTTCTTAAAAATTCATTCTCTAGCTCTGACCGGTTTGGCTCAGTGGATGGAGCGTTGGCCTGCGGACTGAAAGGTCCCAGGGTCGGTTCCTGTCAAGGGCATGTGCCTTGGTTGCGGGCACATCCCCAGTGGGGAGTGTGCAGGAGGCAGCTGATCGATGTTTCTCTCTCATCGATGTTTCTAGCTCTCTATCTCTCTCCCTTCCTCTCTGTAAAAAATCACTAAAATATATTTTTAAAAATTCATTCTCTAGGGGCAGGCAGGGTGATTATCTCTTAACCAACACTGATCTTCGAGTTGAAAGGAGGAGATGGCAAAGCTAAGGAAGAATGGTTGAGGTGCAACCACACATGTTAGACAAAACTTGCGTTAAATAGCTCCTGGGAGCGCCCAAACTCCACCTTTACTTAAATTTGAGCGAGCGCCGATGGGCGTGTCCTGAACCCTCTAAGCCACGCCCATCCCGTGCTTTCTCCCACTGGTTGGCGAACGACGCCTTCGGGGCGTGTCCAGTCTCCAGGCCCCGCCCCCGACGCGCCTATACAAGGGGGCGGTTCCGCACGCGCCCGCCCAGTAGGAGCCGGACCGCAGTGCTGTGGGCTGAGCGCGGCGCCCCCCGCAGGGAGAAGATGAACGGGACGCGGGGCTGGTGCACCCTGCTGGACGAGCACCCGGAGGAGCAGACCGCGGTAAGAAAAAGAGGTCTCGCCGTCCCCTCAGCTCGGTTGTATTTGGCTTCCAGTTCCGCCGCTCTCGCGCCCCGAGGCGAGTTCGCTGACATCACCTGGTGCCGCGCTCGGTGCGGTCAGCTCCCGGCCGCGTTTCTCTTCTCTCCCGCCTCGCGGCGGGCAGTGGGGTTCTCGAGAAGTCGCGGGATGGAGACGCTTCTGAGGCTCGAGGACTCCAGGAGGTCCTGCCCTTGGAGAGGACACTGCGGCTCCTGCCCGTGACTCGGCGCGGTCTCCCGTGCGCGCTCCTCCCGCGTCCTGTCGGCTGTAGATCAGGTTGTAGGAGAATGAGATCCAGGGACGAGACCCCTGTGCTCTTTTGGACTTTGGGGCTCCAGGAGGGGGTTAGGCATTTCTGTGGATCCTGGTGACTTCAGCGGCCCTTCAGAGAACTTCCCGGTGCGTTGGGTGATCAGGAACAAAGGGTAGAGAGTGAAACCCTCGGGCTTAGACTGGGGGTTGGGGCCGTGGGGTTCCAGGGGCGCCGAGATCGGCGGGGAACGCTCTCGCTGGCAGGGGGGTCGCACGTCCGCTCGCCGGTCACATCTCTGCTAGGTTTGCTTCTTCCCCCCTTGCAGCCTTCCTGCTCCCTTACCCCTGTCGCGCAACCGACAGCTTCCTGGGGGCGGTTTATTGGTTTCGCTTCCTTCTCCAGCATCCTAGCCTAGGGCGAGAAGGTGCCGGAACCTGGGGTGAGAAGGGAAGGGAAGGGACTTAGGCGAGGGTCACTGTACGGGCTGAGGGTGGGGGAGAGAAGGGAGTCCTTCAAGGCTAACCATCTGCCCTGTTCCCCTCACTCTCTGGCTCCCTGTCCTCTCCCTACTCCCCTGACCATATGGTATTTCCCCTCCGAGGGACAGAGGAAGGTACCTTGTGGCTGAGGGTTTCTAGGCTCTGCTGGGGAACTTAATCCGGAATAGGTGTGTACTATTTCATCGATTTCCAGGCTACTGTGGGTGAGAGTGAAATGGGAGCCAGCCCGATGGGGAGTTGGTATCCCTCCCTTCCCCCACCCTGCACTCCGGATCTGATTCCCTTCCCCTCTTCCTGTCTCAGCAAGCCCCTGAGGTAGCTAACCCAGCTGTACCTGGATTGGCTCTTCTTCAAAGAATATTTACGGAGCAGTTGCTTATTTCAAGTTAGGGTAGAGATGATCACTGTTCACAATCCCTCTCCGTTTCTGCCCAGGCTTTGCTTCTACCACCTTCTAATACAGATCTTGCTGCTGCTGGACCCTAGTCTCTTTCCTGCCACCCTCCCTCCCCCATCCCTAGTCTCCGTAGCCTGCCGCTCCCCAGCTATGGGGTGCTAAGAGATGGAAAAAATCCATTTCCTATTGTGTCTCAGCTCCAAGTCCTACACCATGCTCTTGCTCACTGTTTTGGTATGGTTGAGGCAGCACAATGGGTATGAGGAAAATAAAGGGGAGGGACGTTTTGCTTGCTGTAGAATAGATCCAGAAAGGTCTTCAGACTGGGGCATTGGCAGTATTGAGAATGAACTGACACCCTCTTGCATCCCTTGGTGTTCTGCTGCTTGTCCAGCAGGGCAGAAAGTTGGGAGGAAAATCACGCACAAAGAATTCTAACCACAGTTTGAAGCGAACCAGAGACCTCTAGAGCAAGGGGAGACAGAAAATCACTTTTATTCCTTCTTTCTAGGTTGGAGTTGAGTTATTTACTTCAAAGCTGGGAATGAAATAATCATTGCCTAGATGTGATCTTGGAGACATTCCTGAGCTCTTAAGCAGGAGGAGGGGAGGATAAACATTCACTCCATCGTGGCACAGGCTTTGTCCTGGATTCCTCTCCTCTGAACGAGCCTGCAGATAGAATTTATGGCTCTGAGCCGTCCCCAGGAGCTGTCATATATGCACACCATTGAGTGAGTGCTCATTGCACGAGCAAATGAGTGAGTAAACAGATGTTTCTTCTGATGTCAGCAGTGTAGACAGTTTAACCAATTGGCATGTCCTGGTGAGAGTCAGGACCCCGAGACTCTCTTGGCGATTCCCCACCAGCCAGGCCATGTGCCTTAGTGTGCCACACAGGGGCATGGAAATATGGCTCATGTGCTCTCTGGGCTGTTTTTAATTGTTGGAGGTAGAAGCAGCCGATATAAGGAGCCAGTGTGTTTCAAACTGCAGATCATAACTTCTAGTAGGTCTGAAATCAACTTAGAACTGGGTTAGAACCAGTATTAGAAAAGAAATAGATTCCAACTATATGACATTATGGCAAAGACAAAACTATGGAGACAATAAGAATGATCAGTAGTTTCCAGGAGTTTTTTGGGGGGAGAGGGGAAGGGGATGATTAATGGTTAGAGCACAGATTATTTTTTTTAGGGCAGTGAAAACACTCTGTATGATATAATGATGGATATATATTCATATACTTTTTATCCAAACCTATAGAATCCATAACAGCATTTACTTCATTAAAGTGTACTCTAAGGTGAAATATCAACTTTGGGTGGTTATGATGTGTCAATGGAGGTTCATCCTTGGTTAAAAAAAAAGAATTACCATTCTGGTGAATGTTGTTGATAATAGGAAGTCTATGTGCGTATGGGGGCAGGAGATCTATGGGAAATCTTTGTACCTTCCCATTGGTTTTGATTGAAACTTAAAATTGCTCTAAAAAATAGTCTTAAAAAAGGAAATAGAATGAGTGTTAGGATAGACATTTTTGGCAAAACTTTTGTTTCAAATATATATATATATATATATATATACACACACATAATTGTGCGTGTGCATGTGTGTGTATTAGATTGTGATGTAAAAAATGTATTTTTTAGGTCAAAAGTTTGTAAACAACTGTAGTAAGTTACACGGGCAAATAAAACACAGTCAACCTCAAACATTAGATATTCCCATTAAGTTTCTTTGGTTATAAGCAACAGATTGACTCCACCTAACTTAAGCAGGAGAGGAATTTATTAGAAGGAAATGGGTAGCTCAAAAAATTTAAGGGGAAGCTTAAAAAGTCTGAAGCAAGGGAGTCCAGGGGCCTATGCAGGAACGAATGGAGGGGTTACTACTTCTAGGTGGATTGGTTCCAGCTGTTTTAGGTATGTTTGCCATTCTGCTCAAGCTTCCAGGAAGAAGATGCCATTGGCCCCATGACCTGCTTGGCTAGGGCAGGAGGGTTCCTTGATGACAGGCCCATTGACAGGAGGGAGATTCTCCAAAGCAAAACGCAAGTGCTTCTACCAGGGGAAGATGGAAGTTGTGTGGCAAAAGCAGCAAGTGTTCACTGCATTAGACATGGTTGGCATAGCTCTGATTTTCTTTCTTTTTCTTTTAAAATAAGTTTTCAGTCCTGGTTGGAGGTCATCCCATGCATCCAAAGGTTGTGGTTCGAGTCCCTCCTAGCCAGGGCACATGCCCAGGTTGCTGACTTGATCCCCCCAAGGGGCATGGCAGGAGGCAGCTGATGTTTCTCTCTTTCTCTCTCCCTTCCCTCCCTTCTCCCTAAGATCAATTAACAAAATTTTTTTTCAAAGGAAAAAATATGCATGATTTTTAAAAGATCTAATAATAGCAAAAGGCTTTTAAAAGAAAATAGCAATGCCCTGGCTGGTTTGGCTCAGTGGTTTGCCTCGTAGGACTGCCGACCAAGGGATCATGGGTTCGATTCCTGGTCAAGGGCACGCACCTGAGTTGCAGGTTCGAGCCCCAGCCGCATATCTCTCTTACATTGATGTTTCTCTCTCTCTCCCTCTCCCTCCCGCTCTCTCTCTAAAAAAAAAAAGGAAAAAATATCCCTGGGGTGAGGATTACCAACAACAAAAAGAAAAATAGCTAGTAGTTCCCTGCCTCAAGTCCTCTCCATGGAAGTAGCCACTTTCAATTCTTTTAACTCTTTTGTCTGTTTACCCCATGTTTCTAAATAATATGTTTATAGTGACGCTTTTTGTTTTAGACATCTATTGATTACCTGCTGTGGGAATTACAGGAAAGTTTATACTCCCACCCCTTATACCCTCTCTTTTTCTTCTCTTATTCTTTTAATGTAATTATATCACAGTTTTTGGCTAAACTATGACTTTTGTGATTTCTGGTAATAGCGTGTGGTTAAGAGCCTGGTTTTGGGAATCTGATCTAGCGGGCTACCAGGGGTTCAATATTTGTTTTGCTCAAGATCACTTTGGTAAATTCCTTAATCTCTTCAGTCTCGTTTTCCTCATCTGTAAAACAGGGATAATAACTGCCCCCTTCTCATAAGGTTGTAAGGATTAAATAAGGCAGTGCATAGGGAGCCACAGTGCCTGGCACCTGGTACATGCTCAGATCATAGCTTTATTTTCTATTTGCTACTTTCTGGCTTAGACCAGACTGTCGTGCTTCCCCAGAGACCCTTGGCCAAGGCATAGAGGAGCTGTCTGGTCTGGTCAGTGTTTGCTCCTTCTCATTATGTCTGCTGTAATTTGTTCCTTTTCCCCTTCCTCTGCCAGTGGAGGGAGGAGATACCTGAAGATAAGAAGGGGCCTGTAGGTAGACCCAGGGTGAAGACCTGAGTAACCTTTGCTTGTCTCAGCTCAGCCAGGAGTGGCTTAGACAGAGTGATGGTCAAGGTTCACATTTTGGCATCCCCCCTCTGGGCCCCTTTTCTTCTCCATGGGCAAGGCAGCTGGTGTCCTGTGATGGGCTTTTTGATTAGGTGATTCCCTTTAAATAATCTATCAGTGTTATCCTTCCTTAGATAGTTGCATGTTTTTCATCCTCTCTCGTTTTGTATCTTTTTTTAAAATATATATTTTATTGAGTTTTTACAGAGATGAAGGGAGAGGGATAGAGAGCTAGAAACATCGATCAGCTGCTTCCTGCACGCCCCTTACTGGGATGTGCCCGCAACCAAGGTACATGCCCTTGACTGGAATCGAACCTGGGACCCTTGAGTCCGCAGGCCGACGCTCTATCCACTGAGCCAAACCGGTCAGGGCATCTTGTTTTGTATCTTGATTAGTCTTGGTCAGAGAGGTTCTCTCGATGCCCTGGTGAATCTGGAATATTTTTCATCTGCTGCACCTTTGTCTTTACCCTGGAATAGGTGTCATTCCTTTAGAAACTCAGAAAGCTGAATTTGTTTAATACCAAGTCTTTCCTGAGTCCCATTCTTTTTATTTTATTTTACTTTTTAATATTTTTATTGGTTGTTTTAGAGAGAGGGGAAGGGGGAGGGGGATAGAGAGATAGAAACAATGATGAGAGAGGAACTTTGATTGGCTGCACGCCCCCTATTGGGGATCAAGCCTGCAACTGGCATGTGCCCTGACCGGAAATGGAACTATGACCTCTTGCTTTATGGGTCAGTGCTCAACCACTGAGCAACTCGGGCTGGGTGAGCCCACTCTTTCATTTATTTATTTTTAAAATATATTTTTACTGATTTTAGAGAGGAAGGGAGAGGGATAGAGAGACAGAAACATCAATGATGAGAGGGAATCATTGATTGGCTGCCTCCTGCAAGCCCTCTACTGGGACCGAGCCCGAAACCTAGGCATGTGCCCTTGGCCAGAATTGAACCTGGGACCCTTCAGTCCGCAGGCCGACACTCTTATCCACTGAGCCAAACCGGCTAGGATGAGCCCCACTCTTAAAAAAAGAAATCTACATATATAAAAGCCCAATATGCAAATTGTCCCTGCGGGAGTTCAAGTTGGAGACTGATCGCTTGCTGTGATGTGTGCTGACCACCAGGGGACAGTGCGGAATGAAAGAAGGCTCCGGCTGGCAGCCAGCAACTGGGGGAGGCCCCAGTTGGCAGCCGGAAGGCCCCGATCGGCCCTGGTCACTGTCCAGGCCTAGGGACCCTACCCATGCACAAATTTCGTGCACCAGGCCTCTAGAGTGTGTGTGTGTGTGTGTGTGTATGTTTCTCTCTCTCTCTCTCTCTCTCTCTCTCTCTCTCTCTCTCTCTCTCTCTCTCTCTCTCTTGGCTAGTGGCCCAGATTTAAGCCTGGCCAGCAGGGACAGAAAGAGGAGAAGAAATATATATCTATATATTTCTGGGCTGAGGCACCTTTCAGGTTTGGTGACTGGTTCTTCTTTTCCACTCATGATGACACCCGCCCCAAGCTCAAGCCATAAATTCCTCCTCACACCATTTCATATATATATGTCTAAAGCTGTGATTTATTGAAGGCTTACCATGGGCTTCATTTTATTATGACAGCTTTATTGAGACATAATTTACATACTGCAAAAATCACTCTTTTAAAGTGTACATTGCTTTTCAGTATATTCAGAGTTGTACAGTCAAGACAGTCAATTTTAGGACATTCACCCCCCCAATGAAGAAACACCGATTTATTAGCATCAATCATGCCCATCTCCCACTTCAAGCACTAGACAACCACCAGTCTACTTTCCTTCTGGATTTGCCTATCCTAGATGTTTTATATAAATGTAATCATAGCTATGTATGCAATTCTTTGCGACTGATTTCTTTCAATTAGCATGATGTTTTTAAGGTTGATCCATGTTGTAACATGAATCAGTACTTCATTCCTTTTTATGGCTGAATAATATTCCATCATATGGCTAGATTATCATGTGTTTATCTTGGATAAATGTTGGTGGACATTTGGGTTGTTTCTACGTTTTGTCTATGAATAATGCTGCCATAATCATTTGTTGACACATTTTTGTGTTGACCTTTGTTTTCATTTCGCATGGGAGAGAAATAGCTAGGAGTGGAATTGCTGAGTTAGAATATTTGCATTTTAAAGAAGGATTCATTGGGAGTCATTGATGCTTGCTCCAAATGAATGAATGAATTCTAAAATGATGGAAGCCCTGGCTGTGTGACATCTGGGTGGGGAAGAAACTCCTGGGCAGAGGCACCTTTCAAGTTTGGTGACTGGTTCTTCTTTCCACTCATGATGACACCTGCCCCAAGCTCAAGCCATAAATTCCTCCTCACACCATTTCATCTCCTTCATTCATTGCCAGAGTCTTAACTTTCAGGAGCATTACAGCTGATGTGTCCAGGTCAACCAGGAATTTGGGGAATCCTCTGCCAGAGGATCTGGAAGAGGAGGCTTACTCAACCACCATGCATTTGGCACCAACATTGGCCCATATTTCTCCAGGGTGGGTGTGTGTGTGCCCAGATGGTTTCGGTTCCAGGCACGTGTGCTCAGAGCAGGTGGGACAAGCTTCCCTGCCTGCTGGTAATTCTGGTATATGCCTCTTTGGGTTATATGGAGCCTTGTGAAATACCTTTGTTTCCTGGGGTGGGGAGGGTTAGTTGGAGAAATGGGTATGTGCCAGGGAGGCTAGTGGCCCAGATTTAAGCCTGGCCAGCAGGGACAGGAAGAGGAGAAGAAAATATAGGTAGGATTGGAATGGGGAGATGAAGGGAGGAAAAGGAAATGGGGGTCACTAAAGGGACAAAAATCACAAAGAAGGTAGTCAGATTAATGAGGGCAGGGTCACTGGTGCCAGCCCTTTGAGGGGAGGGGGCACTGAGGGACCACCCCTTCCTCTGCATGGCTGGGCACGTAGGCAGGTTTCCTGGAGAGAGACCCTCTCAGCTTGGGAGCCCACCTTCCTCTATGCACTCACCCTGCGAGGCCCCAGCCTTTCCCGTGCCAGGGCTCCAGGTAATGAGAAGGGCTGCCTCATCCTAAGTCCCTTTTTCTCATTCCACCTCCCAGGCACCCCGTTAGGCCTCTGAATAGAGGTTTTCCAGGCCATGGTATTGGGCAGGTTGCCAGACAGAAAGCAAACACCTGCTTTGTTGGCTGATCTGTGGGGAGGAGTGGGAATGATTCTTTGTGTCAGACTCAATAAAGGGCCATTTCTGGCCCCGAGGGCTCTGCAGAAGGCAGGACCAAGGACACCTGACACCTGCAAGCTGAGTGGCTGGGAGTCTCAGCCCAGAGGGGACAGGCCCCCAACCCCTCATCTGGCGCTCTTCTTTGATTTTAGTGGGGCTTTCCTCCCCCTGGCCTCTTGGGAGCCAGTGTTTCAAGAGGCCAACTATTCTCATTTCTCAGAGGGCGGCAACTGTGGGGCTGTTACTGCAGTAATCTGAGAGACCACATGCATTTGGGTGGAAGAAGGGATGATTGAGGGGTTCAGGGTGAAAATGAATTAAGGACGCTGATTTCCAGCTCAGGGGCAGTCTGCACTTCCCTTATTTCCTCTTAGAAAGACCCTTGACCCTCACCCACCCCTCAGTCGCATGACCCCTTCAGAAGCCTGGGGAGTGGGGTTGGGGGAAACCTAGATTTTTCCCATAGATCTTTCCCAGTTCACATGAGCCTGAGATGTGAGAACCTCTGAGGCCTCCCTGTTTATCTCCCAGCGTCTAGATCTCTAACCCCTCAGCTATGTGTTTACCCCTCCCTCCCTGCTCTGAGGAGTGAGTCACAGCGGGAGATTTGTTTGAACAGAGTGAGAGGCCGCCTATAATTTGAAGGTGGCTGGGCCTCTCCCCAAGACTGTTTATGAGGTTAGAGGCTGCTTACCTTGTGATTAGCTCTGTTCCTTTTTCCCCCTGGAGAAGAACGCTCCACTTTGTATCCTGCCCTTGAGAGAATCCCCAGTGGGGACCACCACACTGCTAGACACTGGGGTCATTCCTAAATTCCCTGAGCACACTAAAAGCCCTGAGGTCACTCTACTCCAGGAAACAACCAGGGGCATCAAGCACAGAGGGGCCCGGGTTTCCCTCCTGGACTCTGGGTTGGGGTTGTGCGGTGAGGTCTGCGACCTTGCTGACTGAGTTCTCTGATTTTGGAGGATGAGGTGCCAGAGAGAACCCTAGATTTAGTCACAGGCTCCATTTAGACAGTTTCTCTTACTCTCACCCCACCCCCACCCCCACCCCCACCCTCCTCCCTTGCAGTCTTTCCAGAGCTCCTTGGGAAAGAAAGGCTGTGATTTATGGTTTGCAAAGCACTTTCACACTGTGTCTATACATGTCCCTACCTGCCTAAAGGCAGGGTAGGTATTATCATTCCCATTTTGCAGATAGGAAACTGAGGCCCAGAGAAAGAAAGTGATTTGCTAAAGGATGAATAGCTGTCAAGTTAGACTCAGACCTCACCTCTGACTCCCAAGTTTGGTACTGTCCCTCCTCTCTTTTTTAATGTATTTAATTACTAGAGGCCTGATGCACAGGCCCCGGCTTCATCCTGAAGGACATCCAGTCTAATTAGCATATTACCCTTTTATTACATAGGATATGAGTGCTGCACAAATACATTTTTGTTGCTCATTTATATTCTATAGCTTACTTTTTCACTTAAAATTATTTTTGAAATTCATACATGTCAATAGAAGTAGCTGTAGTTCATTTATTTTCACAGCTGAATTTCATTGTATTAATATACCAGAGTTGATTCATGCATTTGCTTATCAGTGGACCATCTGGTTTGCTTCCAGTGTTTTGCTGTGAGCATACTTCTACATACCTTATTTTGATACTTCCTAAATCTGTAAGTTGCTAACACTAGTGTTTTAACTTGCAATCTCTTGATTACTAGCAAGGTGGAGCATCTTATACATATCCATTAGTCACTTTTATTTCTTCTCGGAGTTGCCTTTCTTAGCCCTTGCTCATTTCTCCCCTTTCCTCCCCCTCTTCTAAGTGCCTGCTTTCCCCAGTACGTTATCCGCTTCTCTAAATTGAGGCCTCTGAGTATCTCCCCTGGAACACATTTTTCAAGTAGACTATAGCCAGGCATTGTGCTAAAAATAAGCTCTCCTTGTTGTCAAGGAATTTAGGATTTTATTGGGGAAGATGATTGAATAGTAGTTAACGAAGGAATGAGGTGGGTCAGGGTGAACAGTGTGGGATGTGTAGTGTGCAGGGAGCAGGCTCTGACTGAGGAGTGCTGGGGTAGGACCTTCAGAGAAAGGATACCCAGGCTAAGCTATGAAGGCTGAGTGGGAATTTTTCAAGGAGGCAAGAGAAGGGAGGGTGACCCAGGAGGAGAAAACAATGGGTGCACCTATAAGGAGGTGTGCGTGTACTGTGTTAGAAGACTGACCAAGAGAAGGAGAGCTTTGGATTGGATGCCTTTCTGCAATTGGATTAGGGAAGTTTGGGAAAGCTAGGATAGGGTACAGGTGGGGTACTGGTGGGAGCCCAGGCATTATGTGGTATAGATAGGGATAGGCCGGATTATGAGGCTACTTTAATGCCTCAATAAAGAGTATTTCATTTTTGTTTGCTTTTTTTTTTTTTTTTTTTTAAAGCAGTCTATTGCCCTAACTGGTTTGGCTCAGTGGATAGAGCGTTGGCCTGTGGACTGAAAGGTCCCAGGTTCGATTCCAGTCAAGGGCATGTACCTTGGTTGCAGGCACATTCCCAGTAGGGGGTATGCAGGAAGCAGCTGATCGATGTTTCTCTCTCATCAATGTTTCTAACTCTCTATCTCTCTCCCTTCCGCTCTGTAAAAAATCAATAAAATACATTTAAAAAAATAAAAAGCATTCTATTTAACGATAACATACATCCATGAAAGTGCATATGTCATAAGTGTACAGTCAAGCAATTTTCACAAACTGGACACACTCCTCTAACCAGCACCCAGATAAGAAACAAGTCATTGCCAGCAACTACAGAAGTGTTCCCTCTCGTCCCTTTATTGGCATTAACTACCCCACCCTGAAGGGTAACTACTCTCCTGACTTCTAAAGCTTATATTAATTTCGCTTGTTTTTATACTTTTTGTTGAAACCATAGAGTATACTTTGGGTTCTTTTGGTTGATATTACCGTGAGGTTTATCCATGTCGCATGTACAACACTTCATTCTTTTTCTTGTACAATGTTCCATTGTACGGCTATGTCAGAATCATCCATTCTACTCTTGCTGACTATTAGGGTAATTTCTAGTTTTTGGCTATTAAAATGCTGTTATGAAGATACTAGGAAATGTTTTTAGGGGAAACATGTGACGGCATTTCTGTTGGGAGGATAACGAGGTGTGGAGCTGCCATGTTACAGGGCATGCCTATGTTCACCTTTGGGAGATTTTCCAAAGTGGTTGTGACCATGAGCAATCGCACTGCCAGCGTATGAGAGTTTCAATTATTCCAGCTTCCCCACCATTTGGATTTTTTTGTTTGTTTGTTTTCGTTCTTATGGGTAATTTGTACTATTATCTTGTGGTTCTGGTTCTTTGATGATGATGACTAATGAGAGTAAATTCTTTTTTCATATTTATTGACCATTTGGATATCCTCCTATGTGATGTGTTTATTAAATGGTTTTGCTCGTTTTTCTGTTGGGCGCTCTCTCCCTCTTTCTCTCCTTCCCTTCCCCACCCCTTTCTCTCTTTTTTAAAATACGTTTTTAAAAAATTGGAATTATTTGATATTTACAGAAAAATTACAAAGATAGTACAGGGAATTCTTGTATGTTTCCCACCCAGTTTTCCCCAATCTTAACGTCTTACACAACCCTGGTATATTTGGTGTGCTGGAAGGAATCTGCTTCTTCCATTGAAAGGGGCTGATCTTAGATAAATACCCATTGTCTTGCCTTCTTTCATTTGGATAATTTCTGTGTGGCTCATAGAGAGAGGAGTTTGGATTCAGATTCCTTCCTATAGTTTGGTTCAGGAAAGACATCCTGGTCTTGTGAAATATATCAGTAACTTCTTGGTTGGCTGTCAGGTGCAGAAAGTCTGGATTGAGGATGACCGATCCAGGGATGCCCTCTTCAGGGGAAAAGAGAGCCCATGTCCTGTGCGTCCTGTAATCTGAGGACCAGGGTGGCCCCTCTGGAGCTGCACGGGGCAGTGTGCTGTGTGGTCTCGGTGCGGTCGGTGTAAAGAGCACTCTCAGAAGTCCCGGAGGCAGCCTGCCACACTGAAGTGGCCTGACCTTGGGCAAGCTGATGTGTCCCCTCTCCAGACCTCAGCTTTTCTTGTCTGTGAAATGGCGAGAATAAGGCCCACCCCACAGGCTGGCAAACGTGCACCTGGGCCAGTCGTAGACCGAAAAGATAAAGGTTATTATTGCTGTCATTGTCATTATTAGGGCAGCGTGGACATTCTCAGACTGACTCTCCAGAGTGAACTGACAGGAGATGAACTTGAACACATAGCCCAGAAGGTACGGAGGTCTCTGGTGGGGTGAGGCCTCCTCCCCTCAGCCAGTGCTCCTCCCTTGCCGCTGACCCCTCATTCCAGTGTTGCCTGGAGCCACCGCTGCTGCTGCCTGGAAGCATTTCCTTTCGGCACACCCAGCTGACCTCAGCACGGCGCAGCTTTGGAGGATGGGGAGACCCCCCCTAAAATGGAAACTAACCTGCAATTTCTAGTAATTTTCTCTACTAATTTTCTCTGGTGTTCTTGCTGCTGTGTGGCTTCTGGTAGAGGTTCTGAAATGAGTGTTTGCAGGGGAAAGTCAGGCTAACCCTTCAAGTCTTTGGAGGAGCAGGTGGTGTGCATTGATCAAGGTGCAGAAGTTCTGGGCTTGCCATAGGGTGTCTGAGCCACTTTCTCTCTCTCTCTCTCTCTCTCTCTCTCTCTCTCTCTCTCTCTCTCTCAGGCGGGCAGGAAGACCTATGCCATGGTGTCTGGCCACTCACCCAGTCATTCTCTGGCCTCAGAATTGGTGGAGTCCAACGATGGACACGAGGAGATCATTAAGGTAAGCTAGTTCACCCCCCATTCTTTCTCACACTGCATGTGAGAGGCAGCAGTGGCTGACTCTGCCGAAGGGAGCTTCTGGTTTGACTAGGAAGAACCGGACCTGTGACACTAATTCCTGATCATCTCCTGGAAAACCTTAACTAACACCAGGGGACCTGTCAGCGTATAGTGACTCAGATGCAACCTGGCCCCGGCCGTGGGGACGGGTGGGATGACCTTCCTTGGGGTCTGTCCACTGACTGTGTTTAGGTGCCAAGGTTATGGAGACAAGTGGGAGGTGTGTTTATGGAACTTTTAAAAATTAAAACAATTTTTGTGATTTCTTTCTTTTTATTTATTAAAAAAGTTTTTAAAAATTGATTTGAGAGAGAGAGAGAGAGAGAGAGAGAGAGAGAGAGAGAGAGAAACATTGATGTGAGAGAGAAACACTGATGGGTTGCCTCCCAAACATATGCCCCAGCTGGGAATCTAGCCCTCAACCGGCGTATGTGCCCTGACAAGGAATCGAACCCGCCATCGGGCCAGGACTTTGATTCCTTTTTATAAAACAGCTTTTTGAGATACAATTCACACGTCATACAATCAACCTAAAGGGTTCAGTGGTTTTTAATATATTCACAGAGTTGAGCAACCAACATGACTATTGATACAGGTCACTCCTTCCAGCTCCTGCCAATCACTAATATACTTTCTGTCTTGACGGCTTTGCCTCTTCTAGACATTTCACGGAATAATACAGCAGGTGGCCTTTGGAGCCTGGCTCCTTTAACTTGGCATATTTTTAAAGTTTAGCCATGTTGTAACACATGTCAATATGTTAAAGTTATTGCATGGCCCTCAAAGAAAGTAAAACCGCCCTGTAAGTCTATCAATGTAATCACTGTTAACACTTTATTGTATATCCTCCCAGACATGGTTATATACATATGTTGTTGTTTTCAAAACATAGAATTGGCTCTAGCCGGTTTGGCTCAGTGGAAAGAGTGTCAGCCTGCTGACTGAAGGATCCCGGGTTTGATTCTGGTCAAGGGCACATGCCTCGATTGCAGGCTCCTCCCCGGTCCCTGTCCTGGTCAGGGCTCATGCAGGAGGCAACCAATCAATGTTTCTCTCTTGTCTTTCTCTCTAACACTCTCTTTATAAAAGTCAATGGAAAAATATCCTTTGGTGAGGATTAAAATAACAACAAAACAGAATTGTATTATATACTTTATTTTATAATTTGCTTGCCCCCCCCCCCCCCGCCACCAATTTAATTGTGGTTTATACCATCTTCTGTGTCCACAAATGTAAATATCGGGTATTCTAATGGCTGCATAGTATTCTGTTAAGAAACCATAACTTATTTATGTAATTTTCCATTGTTACACATTTATCTGTTTATATTTTTGCAGCCATAGACAATATTTTGCCGAACATGTTATTCTGTGTCTTATGTAACACAAGTAATAAAGAAACATTTTCTCAATTGTAAAATATTCCGAGCATGTTATGTAGAGAAAAATGTGTCAATTCCCTTTATAACCCTCTTTCCATGAATTTATATACAAATGGTTACACCCGTTTAGCTACATTAGGCTAAATTTCCAGAAGTAGATTTGATAGGTGGGAGAGTAAATATTGTTGTAAGTCTTCTGATCGGAATCACCCAATTGCCACCCAGAAAGGCGTAACAATTCACCTTTCCACCAGCAGAGTCTGAGGCCGCCTGTGGAACTGTGGAACTGAGGTTTGTTTCTTCACCAAGTGTGTGGTTTTCCCTATTTCAGGTGTACTTGAAGGGGAGGTCTGGAGACAAGATGATCCATGAGAAGAATATCGACCAGCTGAAGAGTGAGGTCCAATACATCCAGGAGGTGGGCACCCCCTCTCTCTGGGGAGATGACCAGGGTCATTTCTCTAAATCTCACACTTTTTGGCTCCTTTGTGGGTTCTGATTTCCTCCCTTCTGCTCCCTTCCTATCTCTATAAAGTGCCACTATGCCCACTCATATGTTAAATGTCCTGACCCTCCTATTAATTGACAGATACTTAATGAATACTGCGTGCCTCGCACCCCCCCAGCCAGTCCACCTAAAATTGCCAGCTTCGCTTTCCCAGCTTTTCCTAACCCTCACCCTTGTCTCCGTATCACGTGTTTGGCTTTTGTGTTGTGTGTCTCCCCAGCCAGAATGTTAGCTCCCGGGCCAGGGGTTTTGCTAATTTTGTTGTTTGTGTAGGAGGCACTGGGCTGTTGCCCACTTGACTAGAGACTCTCCTTGCCCCAGCCAGTGCTTAGCTGACTCCTCGGGGTACAGTTGGGGATGGGCGCAAAGGGGGGTGAGTTGGGCGCCCTCTTTCTCTATCCCAAGGCTGAAGCTCCTTGTCCTCCCTCCCAGGCCAGGAACTGTCTGCAGAAGCTCCGGGAAGATATAAGCAGCAAGCTCGACAGAGATCCCGAGGAGTCCCACCATCGACAGGAGATACAGGTAATAGGAAGCGGTCCATGGTCGGGTCCGAGGAGACGGCGTTATTTATGCCAGGCAGTCCCATTTACCAGCTGGCCCGTGGGTGCCGAGTCTGACACCTCTGCCAGGAAAGGAGAGGATGTCGGTGGTGCTGGCGTCTCCCACCTTGTTAGGGCACATCTCGGTCCATGTGTTAGCCCCTGTTCCTAAGACACGGTCCAAAAATTGGATTGATGTCAGTATAGTTACTGTTAACTTGTTGGCAAAAGCTCTTACCTCTAAGGATTCTGTGATCCATCTTCTTGTAATACAGAGTCTGATAAAGCAGGCAATCACCTATAAATCCCAACTGACAAGTTGCCCTTGCTCAATTCGGGCGACTCCTGTCGTGTAAACCGGAACTCTCGGTGCTTGTCTGTTACTCATCTGTGTATGTCGCTACCTCTGGTCTTGAGGGGAAGCTCCTCAAGGTCAGGATTGACCTCTGTCTCACTCCCCACGCCCGGCACAGGGGCTGGGATGCAGAAGGTCATCATAATGTTTGTTCATTTGAACTCATTGGAAAGGCCTTCCTGAGGTAGATACTCCTGGGATCCTGCTTTTCAGCTTTTCTCAGAGTAGAGGATAGAAATGTCCTCAGGAAGCAGACTTCACCCCCCCCCCCCCATTAGATTCTGGGCTGTCTCTCCTTCCCTTGCACTTGGTTTGGGTGGGGTGGTCTTTCCTGAGGGGAATCGTGACCTAGAAGCTAGTGCCAGCTGAGTTCCTCTTTGGTTTGGGCGTGCACTGGCTGTGTGGCCGATTCCTCCTAATGCATTTTGCTTTGGCTGAAGGTAGGACTTTCGCTGCCTGAGCTCACATCTGTTTCTGGGAGGGCCTTGGTCAGGTGACTGGAGAACATAAGTGCTCAGACACTGGCCCAGAAGTCCAGGCCCCTTGTTGGCACAGCCAGCAGTCATGTGATGAAGGATCAGGTTTGGGGTTGGAAAGAATGATTTATGACTTGTCAAACCTTGTCAAGATCGGGAAGGGGCGAGGGCAATTGTTCGTGGCAGGCAGCTGCCTGTGTTCCCTGGGCTGCCAGGCACGGGCCTGCATGTTTTCCAGTCTGTTGAGAGGTGTTAGCCTGAGGTTTCTGC
>PVJC01027715.1:0-23080 GCA_004026665.1 Murina feae
GAGGGCACACTTGAGGGCCCTGTCAAGTCCCGCTGGGTGGGGGGCACAGCCTCAGGTCCCCTGGCCTGAGTCCAGGGCAGGGGGCATGGCCTGAGGTCCCCCGGCCTGGCACCAGGGAAGAGGGTGCAGCCTGAGTTCCTCTGGCCTGGTGCCAGTGCGGGGGGAGCAGCCTGAGGTCTCCTGTCAAGCCCTGCAGGTGGAAGGCACGACCTGAGGTCCTCTGTCAAGCCCCATGCAGGAGGTGGGTGGGTGCACAGCCTCAGGTCCCTGCTGATTGCTCCTTAAGGCTCATTATGGAAACTTAGCCTCAGCTGTGGGTGCAAATTGACCAGAGTGATGGTCAATTTGCATATTCCCTCTTTATTATATTAGAGATATTTGTATTGATTTTGGAGAGGAAAGAAAAGGGAGAGAGGGAGGGAGGGAGGGAGGGAGAGAGAGAGAGAGAGAGAGAGAGAGAGAGAGAGAGAAAGAGAAAGAAAGAAACATCAATGATGAGGGGCAATCTTTGATCAGCTGCCTTCTGCATGCCCCCTTCTGGGGATTGAGCCCACAACCTGGGCATGTGCCCTTGACCTAGAATCAAACTGTGACCTCCTGGTTAATAGGTTGACACTCAACCACTGAACCACACTGGCGGGGCTGTCTGTTGTCTTTTTAATTGAAAGATTAGTTAGCTGAGTACAATGCTCAAATCCCAGTTTCTTTCGCAGAGAACTTTGCATATATGTTCCATTGCTTTCTGGCGCTTAAATGTGACTAGGACTGCCAGATAAAATACAGGATGCCCAGTTGAATTTGAATATCAGATAAACAATTTTTTTTATTATACATCTGTTTCAAATTTTAGATTTAAATTTTAAAATTTAACTGGGCATCCTGTATTTTAATTTACTATATTGGGCAATCTTAATGAAGCTGTGGAAAAGTTGAAGTCTGATTACTCTGCCCCATCCTCACCTTGTAGATGGCTTTTCTTTTTAAATTATCTGAGTTTTTTAAAATATGAAGTTCAATATTGGATGTCAGTTTTTCTGTATATTTTTTCCCCTGGGACAAAGGGGTACCCTTTTAATATTAATATTACCTTTTACCTTCATTTTAAGGAAATGTTCCTGTATTCTAACACTATACTTCTGCATTTAAGGAACATCATGTTTAGTACATTGGATTACCTTGTCTGTATTCCATGTCTATCATCTGTTCTCCTATTCATCTTTTCACCTCTGGATATATTATCTCCAATATTTTTCATGCCTATTGTCAATCCTAAATATTCTTCTCCTTGCTGTCTCAAATCAATATATGAAGTGTAATAGTGAGCAAATTTATTAACTTCTGCAATCTCTTTCCTTATCTGTTGTATTAGCATCTAATATACTGATTCTTGTCTTATTGAATTTGTATTCTTATAAGTATTTTATAACTTGTGGTAAACAAGGAATATCATCCTTATTCTTCCAGATTTAGGGGATCTTCTGCCTTTTTTATCTTCTGCTTTTTATTCATCATTTCATTCATTCATTATTGTGTTCCTTTCTAACTACCTCATTACTATTATTGATTTCTCTATTTATCTATCTACTCATTTATTTATCTATCCAATAAGGTTGCATGGTTTACCTGCCATTTTATTTCATCTTGCTAATGCTGAATGTGAGCAGCTTTGTGCAAATCTGTCTGCTCAGAAATTGTTTGGGTAAATTTTAACTGACACCTTTTCCACTTTATGCAGGGTATGTCTGTCCTCCTCCCTGTTGGAGGGCTAGGAGTTATGTTCTTTTGTAAAACTGGAAGTCATATCAAGAAGGCAAGGGAAAGAATTCACTCAGAATGAGTTGACAGCTTGCTAAGAAATATGAAATCTGCACCACCACCACCACCACCACCAAGACCTTATTAAATTTCCAATGCTAGAATCTATTTTCCCACCACATTTGAAAGGAATTTAGAGATAACCAAGCCTTCTATATTTCAGGGAATTGATTTAAGGGGATAACATAAAGTTTTTTTAAAAAAACAGAAAATGTTTTATAGTAGTAAACAGCTTAGCACCATTCTGACCCTGTCACAACTACACGTTTTATAGACTCTGTTTTTCTTTCCACGCAGATTTCAACCTGAAAGCTTTTGAGATGTACCTCTGTGTGGTGAGAGGGAAGGCAAGCAGGAGAGTGACTTCAAGACCCCTCCATTATAAGTAAGTATGTACAGTGCATGCTCAGTGTAGGGAGGCTAGCCAAGTTTGAGTGTTGCATGTCAAAAGGACCATAGTGTCAGCATAGCAGACACTATGTCTCCTTTATTTTTAAACAAATTAATTTTATGTGATTATAGAATTCCATATGTGGTTTTGGGCATAAGCTCTAACCTTCACAATCAGCCTTTATATCTCTCTACTCGCCTACACAAACTCTCCATTTCAGCTAAAGTGGCTAACTCACTGTGACCTAAATAAGCTTGGACTTTTAGTCTCTGAAATGTGTCTCATGTCACGCCACTCCCCTGAAATACCTTCTTTTATCCATTCTTACACAGCCTTTAAGACTCAACTAAAATTCCACCTCTTTCACAATGCTTCCTCTGTGCCAATCTAAAATGATTGCTCCCAAGCTGCCAGAATGTGTTACACTCTGAATAAATTCCTCAGCTCTATCTTCCATTTCAATAATTCACTATTTAGCTCTGTCTGATATGTGGTTTAATCTATCCACTGAGTTTGTATTTTAATGATTAAATTTTTCATTTTAAAGCAAAGCAATTGGTTCTTTTTAAATCCTCTCTGCTCTTTTTGGTAATACAGTAAAACCTCAGTGTAACAGACTAATTTGTCCGTTAAAGCCAAAAGTCCATTATATAATAAAGTAGGTTTTCTGAATGTGTATGAAAAAATTGACAAATTAATTAGTTAGTTTACTTGTTTTTACTTATGTAGATATGATTGTGTAATTAAAATTAAGTATGTATGAAAAGTTTAATTTCACAGAAAAGTTTCCTATTTATATTACTGTAATTTTAAATTTATACTGAATAGTAAATGCGTGTGTTTGCCAGTCACCAAGAGTAAACTAATGCACCAGTCACCAAGAATAGCCCACCCTTTCGAACTGCTGCAGAAAATCACAACATGACAACAGAAGCAATTACCACATGTCACATGGTGGGATCACATGCTAATCATTCAATGAATGTTGTTTATGAACAGTAACTCTTGGATTTGAGTATGTAGACTATAGTTATAGATGTGTAATATTTATTTATGTTGGTGAAATTACTACAGTGTTTTTTCAACATATGGTCTGTTTGCTAAAATTTGTTAAAAATAGCAGTGAATTAATGGAAAAAATTAACCTGTTAATTTAATTATAAGTAATTCTTGGTTAAAAGCATTTAAAAATTAACAGTATGTTAAATTTCACATAATGGCATACAGACTGGAAATTTTGTCCATTAAATCCGAAGTTCATTAAACCAAGGTCCGCAAAATCAAGGGTGTACTCTACCTTGATATTCTATCATATTTTTCTTCTTTTAAAAAATATGTTTAGTCATACTTCAGAGTACATATTTCATAATCTCATCTGAAAGATTCATAGCTCTAATCTAACCATTGGTCATATTGGCTACTAATGTAGTTTAATGCTTTTTGGGGGGTAGCAGGGATGGTGAGTTCATGTCTAAGGGAGTTTTATCTATAGGAATCCTTTGTGGTCTGGTTTGGGAGTGTGACTCTTCAGATAAGATTGGTGTTTACTTCTACCAGGGGAATCACTGGATGGAGACCACTTTTTATATTCATTTCGTGGGTTAAGGTTTACTGTACTAGAAAGGGAGTATATATTTGGACCAGAAATTCAACTGAGAGCAAAACTAAGGTCCCAACTTTTCAAGGACCTGGAGAACAGAGTAGTTGTCTTGCTGGCAGTGAGTAGATTTTATTTGTGTTCCACCCTTTCACTGTGGCATAGCCCTTGAATGGTTGTAGTTTTATGCAGTCATTCCTTTCTGCTTTTCTCTGAGCTGAAATATAGGTGCTTGTTCCCATTTGGGAGTTAAAACCTAATTCTCTTGGTTATAGAAACCAGCAGACCCACCCATCCCCAACTCAGCAGCAAGAGCTCCAACTCCTCCCTTACAACTCTTTTTCAGTTTTTCTCTTCATTTTTGGTTTAGGGGGGTAATTTCCTTAGGTTCGTATTATCTCTGTTTATATAAAAAGGATATTTATTATGTTTAATTCATTATGTCTTGGTGTTTTGCATTGGAATGGTTGACATTACCTAATACACCACATTATAAGAAATAGAAATTCATAATTGATTCAATAACTTATCATAGATAGCCTTGTGACAGACCTCCTATTGTTATCTTGACCTATTTTTTAATATTAAAAGACTATAGGCCCAGTGCACAAAAATTTATGCACTCAGGGAGGGTCCCTCAGTCCAGCCTGTGCTATCTCACAGTCTGGGACCCCTCAGGGGATGTCCACTTGCTGGCTTAGGCCCGCTACCCAGGTGATCAGGCCTAAGCTGGCAGTCAGACATCCCTCTGGCAGCCCAAGAGCCCTCGGGGGATGTCCACTTGCCAGCAGGGAGCAGGCCTAAGCTCAGTTGGACATCCTTAGCGCTACTGAGGAGGCAGTAGAGGCTCCCACCACCACTGCTGTACTGGCAGCCATCACCCTGGTTTGTGGCTGAGCAGAGCTCCCCCTAGGTGAGTGCACTGACCACCAGGGGCAGCTCCTGCATTGAGCATCTGCCCCTGGGTGGTCAGTGTGTGTCATAGTGACCAGTCATTACCAGTGGTTCTGCTGTTAGGGTCAATTTGCATATTACCCTTTTATTATATAGGATAGAAGCCTGGTGCATGGGTGAGGTTCCCTCCGGGGTTCCTGGCCAGCCTGGGTGAGGGGCTGAGGGCCATTTTAAGGCTGGCCAAGCCCCCCAGCAGAGATCCTCGCTCCATGAGGGTAGGGTCATTCTGGGTGAGAGGCTGAGGGCTGTTTGCAGGCTGGCCAAGGCCCCAGTGACCCAAGCTCCCAATGAGGCTGGCTGGAAGCAGGTATCTGGGGTTTATTTATCTTCTATAATTGAAACTTTGTTGCCTTGAGCAGAGGCTACAGCCGGCCTAGGCAGGAAGCTTCCTCCATTGCTGGGATAACAAAGTCTCCTGTTTGCTCTAGCTCCATGGCTGCCTGCTACCATCTTGGTTGGGTTAATTTGCATATAGTCACTCTTATTGGCTGGTGGGCATGGCTTGGGATGTAGTGGAGTGATGCGATTAGCATATTACTCTTTTATTAGATTAGATGATATTTAAACAGTATTGTCTTTAGAGGCAAATAAAAAAAAAAGCATTCTACTGAATGTCAAGAGTAGAAGAGGAAAATGAATACATTATAGAATATGGTACATTGTGTATTTTGACCGATTATTTAAATCTCAAACATTTTTCTACACATTTTCTCCTCAAATTACAAAAAAAAAGCCAGGAATTGTATCTCACGATCCTTTTTATTTATGGTAGATAGTGTTTTGCCTAGCATGGCTCCATGTTAATTGATACAAAATTAATTACTGAAAAAAGTTTGGTTGAACACAATTAGAAAAACATATTGACCAAAAATTAAATGGAATGTTTCAAGTTTGTTTTTTCAAATATTGATAATTTAATACAATATTAAAAATCAAGTATTTATAGAATGGTGATGGAATATTAGACAAGATAGATATGGTGTCTTCCCATATAGAGATTACAATATGGGTATGTTTACGGTCCATTAAGTGTTTTAAAGCATATTTATGCATTTCCTCTCCAGAAGTTTGAGTCTATACACATACTCATACCACACTACTTTTTTCTTTTTATTTATAATTCATACTCACCAACTTATTCCTGCTATGCTAGTTTGCAAATATATAATCTAATAAAAGAGTAATATGCAAATTAACCCTCACTCCATTACACCCAAGCCACGCCCACCAGCCAAGCCACACCCACCAGCCAATCAGAGCAATGATATGCAAATTAACCCAGCCAAGATGGTGGCCAGCAGCCACAGAGCTAGAGCAAACAGGAGGCCAGCAATGGAGACAACTGCCTGCCTAGGCCAGCTGTGGCCTCCGCTCAAGGCAACAAAGTTTCAATTATAGAAGCCACAGAGCTGAAGCAAACAGGAGGCTTTGTTGCCTGCCTAGGTAGGCTGTAGCCTCCGCTCAAGGCAACAAAGTTTCAATTATAGAAGATAAATAAACCCCAGAAACCTGCTTCCAGCCAGCCTCACTGAGACCTTGGGTCAATGGGAGCTGTGACCAGCCTGCAAACAGCCCTCAGCCCCTCACCCAGGCTGCCCAGGCACCCCAATAGGGACCCAAACCCTGAAGAGGATGTGGCCAGCCTGAAAACGGCTCTCAGCCCCTCACCCAGGTTGGCCACACCCCCATGGGGTGAGGGTCCCCACTGGGGGGCTTGACTGGTATGCAAACAGCCATCACCCCCTCACCCAGGCTGGCCAGGCATGCCAACAGGTGGACATCCTCTGAGGGGTCCCAGACTATGAGAGGGCACAGGCCAGGCTGAGGGACACCCCCCCCCCCGAGTGCACAAATTTTTGTGCACCGGGCCCCTAGTATATATATAAAAGGCTACCTGACTGTCCAACTGGTCGGTAGGTAATATGATGCTCACTGACCACCAGGGGGGGCAGGCACTCAATGCAGGAGCTGCAAAGCTGCAGTGACTTGGCAGCAGTGGTTCTCGGGTGACATACCCTGGAACCAGAGAGGAGGGAGCCCGATTCCAGGGTGCATCACCCAAGAACCACCCTCTTGCAATCTGAGACCCCTCAGGGGATGACAGAGAGCTGGTTTCAGCTCAATCCCCGCAGGCTAGGCCAAGGGACCCCCACCTGCCTGAAAGACCCTAATCACTCTGCAGATGTCCTTCAAGCCGAGATGCTGCCCCAGGTGTGGCCTGCTGGGGAGGGACCATGGGAAGTTTGCTACAGGGTATGTCAAGCCCATCTTGCCTAGTCCCACCCCGCTGGCCACCTTCTAATTAATTTCCCTTCAAGGTGCACAAATCGGTGCACTGGAGCACTAGTCCTTTAATAAATTGTTACATTTGCTTTTAGCTCTAAATGAATTGTCTAAAAGTAAATTTGTGTAAGAATTAAATTTATAATATCTAATTCATTTTCATTATTTCTGTGCAACCTAGGATAATTGTACAAATTTTAAGCTCATTTATAAAAGTAATTTTGTCTATCTCCACATTTGTCCTTTCATTCTTTCAATTTTCAATAATCACTGTTCATTTAATTTGCTTAACGTGCTTTTATTATCTTTGTATAAACATTTATTTCATATTTAAAGTTTTCTTAGTTATATTTGACATTATGTGGCAAGCATACAAACAATGTTTGCTATCAGGATTGAAACTGTAATACAAAGCATATGCAACCACAATGTGAATGCAAGGACAAGCTGAGGGTTGCTTACACTGCTGGCCTAAAGGCAGATTGATCTGACATTTGCCTTGCTGCTGAACAGGAGACAGAAATCTCTTCCTGGATTATAAGAAAGATAGAAAAACGGTATCCAAACATTTATCCTCATATGATTTCCATGACTTTAGGCCATCAGTAATCAGTGTAGCTAGTTGTTGTTTTAGTTTAATGAAAAATAGAGCTCAGTATTTTATCTGATGGAAGATCACTTTTTCAGCTGACAGCTGATACGTCTACACACAGGTAAACCCTCAAAGAATTAGAAATTTTAAAAATAGAGTAAAAATTATTTTAATTCTAAAAAATTCACAAAATGCTTAATGACACATAAGTTTGCAAAACTCACCATATAGTGCTTTAAAATGTTCAATAAGTGAAAATCAAGCATTGCGAATAATTATTTAAAGAAACAAAATTTTCTAGGATTGTCTAATAATAACAGCTAATGTTTTAAGGTGCAACAATATTACCATCCCACATAGTTCCTTTATGATGTGCCTTTGACATTCCTCCCATCGAAAGGTGGGAAACCTTTGTTCCCTTCCCTTGAATCTAGGTAGGCTTTCTAGATATGCTTGTTACTACAGCAGAAGTGATGGTGTGTGATCTCTGAGGCTAGGGCATAGCAGGTAATACAACTTCCACCTGTTTCCCTTGAGTTGCTCATGTTATTAGGAAACACAGACTAGCTTACTTAGAGAGGCCATGTGTAGATGTCATAGCTGATAGCCTGGATGAGGTCCCACCAATAGCTAGCAATAAACATCATACACATAATTGAAGATGCCCTCAAATGATTTCAGACTCCAGCTCTGTGAAGTCAACCCTGGCCTTTTGAGTGTTCTAGCTAAGGCCCCAGACATTGTGGTGCCATCTGTGCTATGCCCCATCTAATTTCTGACCCACAGAATCCATAAGCATAATAAAACAGTGTTTTACAGCACTGTTTTGGGATAGTTTATGACACATCAGTAAATAACTAGAACATAACCTCAATCAACTATGACCTAAAAGGATGGTGAAGAAGAGAAATTCTCTCGCAATAGACTGTCAAGCAGGACATCTCTGTCTACTTTGCCTGGAAAGGGAGGCTAGCATCTACACAAATTCCTTGGCAATGGCTCAAGATCTAAGGAAATAAACATGGCCTAAAGAAAACAAAATTAGAAGACTGGTGACAACATTAGGGGTGTGGGGGCAGAATGTGGATGAATTTCTCTGAGTGGTCTAAGAGACAAAGTATTGCTGTCCAGTGTGAATGGACACTAAAAGCCTTCCCCACTCCTGGACTTACTTAGTCTTTGTTGTCAGATAGACTTCATTGCCTTCCCAGAGCTTGCTCAGAGAACCCAGAATTGTCAAGATGGAAACTATGCATATCTCTTCACCAAGGCTAAGTGCCCTATATTTCAGAAAACTTTTGTTTTGCAACCCACAAGGCTTGTGTCTTTCATAAGGAATTGATTGTTCTCTGAAGGGAGGAAGAAACTCTCCTAATTATGTTTAGTTTGAGACATATTAAATGTATAAGTCAAAATAATTGAATATTGGCAATTTCATATGGTTCAGCCTAATATTTAAGAGGTGTTTTTTTTTTGAGGATTGACGAGTAGGAAATCCAATTTAAAAAATCAAGGCAGTTTATGATATTTGTGCATGGTCCCCAAGGTCAATTCAAAAGCTAAATCAGTGAAGTTAGCTATGTCAGTATTCCATGATATAATCTTAGTTATATAAAAATGATGACTGTAATGTCAGTCAAACAATGCCTAGTTAAATCTTAGTAATGTAGGAGGATTGAGAAAAAATGAAGGGAGAAGGAGGATAAAGTGACTGGTAGGCTTAATAGGGAATCAACTTCTGCCATCATAAAAGACACACCTAACTGCTTTCCTAAATTTAAAGACAATGAAGCACAGAAGAAGCACTTACCTATCTGAGTCAGGGGTAAGGTGGAAGACAGTAATTGAAAAGCCTATTTTTTATTTCGTTCCTGAAATTTGTCTTTGAAGATAATGGCAAGTTTATTATAAGAAGCTGACATTTTATTTCAAATCATCTAGAAATAAAGAGAAACATGAATGTCTCAAGCACAGCGTGCTTTGCTGTGTCTTGACCAAGAAAAGCCTTTGGAATGTGCCAAGCACTATCTCACATCAATATGCCAAGTATCAAGCAAAATGCACTCAGGGAAAATATACTCAGCGGAGGATATACAGTCATGCCAGATTGTTTTAATGTCTCGTCACTTACCCACTGCATTCTGATTCAAAATTCAAATAGTATTTGTTGGCAGATGTGATAGACTCTTGGGGAACATCAGTGAACACAACACACAAAGAGGAAGCCCCTCTGGAACTGGTTTTGTGGAACTGGGGAGGAGATAGATAACAAATTAGTGAATGCAGTACATAAGTAAATTTCTAAAGTCAGTTATAAATTTATAAGAGCGCCCTGGCCATTTGGCTCAGTGGATGGAGTGTCGACCTGCGGACTAAAGGGTCCCAGGTTCAATTCAGGTCGGCAGCGTGTGCCTTGGTTGCGGGCGTATCCCCAGTGGGGGGGGTGCAGGGGGCAGCTGATCGATGTTTCTCTCTCATCGATGTTTCTAACTCTCTATCCCTCTCGCTTCCTCTCTGAGAAAATGAATAAAATATATTTTAAAATAAAAAGTAAATAAATAAATTTATAAGAGCTATACAAAAACAAAAAACAGAAGAGCAAGATAAACAGTTTCAGGTGTGCAGGACCAAGAGTTGGAAGCAGCAGAGGGCAGGTTGGAATATTAAATCAGATAGTCAGAGTGAAGCTCACTGAAAAAGTGAGATTTGAGCAAAGATGTGAAGAAAGTGTGTTAGCCACGTGGATATCTGGGGCAAGAACATTCTAGGCAAAAGGGATTGCTAGCGTACAGGCCCTGGGCAAGAGAACATTTCTGGTGTATGTTTTGAATTGTAGCGAAGCCAGTAAGGCTGGTGTGGAAAGAACAAGGAGAATAAGACCAGCAACCAGAGAGGTAATGGGAAAGCAGGTAAAGGAGAACCTTACTACTCAAAAAGGGATCCAACGAGCAGCAGCATCAGTTTCACCTGAGGGTTGGTTAGAAATTCGGAATCTCAGGCCCCGCCACAGGCCCAGGCAATTCATATGCACATGGAAGTTTGAGAAACACTGATGTCCAGCCTAAAGGCCCATGTTTAGCACCTGAATTTTTACTGTGAGGGAGATGGGAGTTCATTGCAGGATTTTGAGCAGAGGGGGCTCAAAATCCTGGCTTATATTTGAAGGGATCACTGGGCCCTGTGTGTTGGGAATAGCCTGTATGCTAGAAGCAGGGATAGCAATCAGGAGGTGATTACCGTGAGTTGGGGATTCAGGGGTCCTCAAACTAAGGCCCGCGGGCTACATGCGGCCCGACGAGGACATTTATCCAGCCCGCCGGGTGTTTTTGCTGCCTTGTTTTTTTACTTCAAAATAAGATATGTGCAGTGTGCATAGGAATTTGTTCATAGTTGTTGTTTTTTTTAAACTATAGTCCAGCCCTCCAGCGGTCTGAGGGACAGTGAACTGGCCCCCTGTTTAAAAAGTTTGAGGACCCCTGGTAGATGATGGGTCTGGGACCAGCGTATAGGAGACAGAGTTAGTGACCCGTGATCCTTCTCCTCTTCAGTTTCCCTTCTTTAGCTTTGATTCAGGCACATGGGTTGATTGTACATCAAAGGGTTAGAACATGCTTCAGAAGGAAGTGACCTTTTAAATCAACTAACTTAAAAGCGGGCCTTGGGTGTTGTGGGAAGAAACAAGGCCATCATGGCCAGAAAAGTGTTCAAGAAAGAGGAGATTCTTGAGCTGAGTTTAGGACGAGTAGGAGTTAAGCTAGGAATAGAGGAAGAGGGGTAGATGAAAAGGACATTCTGGGAAGAAACAGAAACATATGTGAAGACACAGATGTTGTATGACACAAAGTAGAGCGCTGGGGGCACTGGCAAGAAATGAGATTAGAGAAATAACCAGATCCTGAAGTCCTAATGTCAGACTTCAAGATAGATGCAAATGCACACATTTTAGAAAGAGCAATTCAGGAAATAATGGGGAGGATAGATTAGAATGGGGTGAACCTGTAAACAGGGAGAGAAGGCCCAAGTCAATAAAAGATTAGAGTAATTCATTCCAGGACCACAGGGCAGGATTGCCAGTCCAAAATGCCTGAGTCCAGATCTGCTTGCCACCTATGAGCAAATTACAAACTTCTTGAACCTCAATTTTTCCTCCATTAGCTCAGGTATCCCTCATTTCCTTAATGTCTCCGATGACTGTTGAGAGAATCAAATAAGATGCTATATATAAAGTGCCTGTCATACAGTAAATATTCAACAAATTGCTTCATAAAATCATTCCAAAAGATCCTAATTTGCAGCCAAATTTGCAAAATCATAGACCTAGTCCAACTACTTCATTTCTGTATGAAAACACAGAGGCACACAAAGGAGAATTGATTTGTTCAAGGACACACTTCTAGCAAGCAATGTATCAGGACTCAAGTCCAGCACATTTTGTCATTATGGCATAATGGGGAAGGGCTCACACTGTGGAGATAGATGCTGGTATTGCTATTTCTCAACATCTCTCAGCTGTATCTGTAAAATGGGGCTGACAGTAGCACCTACATCATAGGGTTGTTTGAAGGATGAAATAGATTAAGGTACACACAGAACTCAACACAGTTCTGAGTACCATCAATCAACATTAATAAAATGTTAGTCATTGGTATTAGCTACTAGGGGTCCAGGGCACCAATTTGTGCACCTTGAAAGGAACTGTGGGCCTCAAAGCTGCAGTGGGCACAGGGGCGAGTCTCAGCCTATCCTCTGCGCGCCTACCCAGCCCCTCCTGCCCCCCCCCCATCCCCTGTCTGCCGGAAGACGGCTCCCGCCTCCACTCCTGCTGCCACAAAGTGATTTGGGCTGGCACCAGCAGCAGGTGTGAGCAGTGGCTGCTGCCCCAATCGCCCCTCAGGAGCAGGGGGAGGTGGAGAAGCCCTGAGGGGCAATTGGGGCTGGCAGCCACCACTCACACCCACTGACATACCAATAGATTGGGGCTGGTACCAGGCACCAGCAGCAGGTGCAAGTGGGGCTAGTTCCGGCAGCGGGTGCAGGACCGTAGCATGTGGAAGTAAAGAATTTTCAGTAACTACCAGAGGCTTGCCCTGATGACAGTGACTGGCGCCCCACCTTGGTCTGGCACCCCTGCTCACCTGCTCCATCATCCTGCCATGGCCAATGCCTGCCATATTCCACACTCTGCTGCCTGCTGCTGACACCTGCCATGTTCCTTGCACACCCCCTGGTGGTCAGCACACGTCATAGCAACTGGTTGTTAGGTTGTTCCACTGTTCAGTCTATTTACATATTAGCCTTTCATTATATAGGATGCTCTGACTCTCAAACCAGTATTATTTCTATGTCTCCAGCAGGTTGTATGATCCCCTCATGGATTTTAATTATATTTGCCTCATTCCTCATGTCTACTCTCATGGAAATATATTTTATATATTGAACTGAAAAAAAAAACTTAAAGAGCTGACTAGTTCTAATTCTCCCTGCTGGTTGATGGTGCCAGGAGTTTTAATCAAATAAACTAATATAACTGTATATCAAACATCCATGCTTACCCATAGGTCCTGGTCAGGTGCTGTTTGTGCTGTCACTGGGTTTTTGATGTCACCATTTCCTGTGTGTAATCAGTAATTGACACCAAAGCTCTGACAAAATGACCATTTTTAGAGTGCCATTAGCTGTCTCTTGGAGTTTGGCTATAAATGTAACATAAGTAGGATCTTTAATACATCAATTTTTTATTGCAGTCATGTATAGCTTTGTGAAATAAAGCACTCTGGGAAGAGCTGAGTGGGTGAATATTTTGGCTTGTTTTTCTGTTAAAGGATGACACTTATGTTCTTTTACTACTACCTGAAATGTATGTCCTATTACAGAAAGCATTTTTCTCAAGAGAAAACATAGGTGTTGCTGAAGCCAAAGTACACTTTTTGTTTTATGTACAAATGAGGCAAGAGGTTTATAAACTTGCTTCTTACAGAAAAGTTGCCTGGGTTATTTGTTTTGTAGCATTTCTGACTATCTTAGCCCCTAATTAATCACCATAGGCCATCTTTCACTTGTTTCATATAGAGCACAAAGCATTCAAATTTGAGCACTGAGAGAAAATTTTTTCTCTGGTATATGTAAAAATTCTAGTTGCCACAAGAAGCAAGGTAGCTATATAAGTGCCAAAGCCAAAACAAGATTTTTCTGAAGGTACTTTAGAGTTTAACATTGCATCTTGTAGTGAAATAGAATAATACCAACCATGAAAACTGTCTGTGGATAAACTTTCTTTGCGTTTTGCTACATGCTTTGGTAAAAATTCTTGTATATCAGAATTGTAGATTCAAGAGAATTTTAGATTGAAGAATCATAAATTTGAATTATTAATTTGGAAGACAATGAAGTAAATTGACCTAATTAAACTAGGAAAAGATCAATAAAAACATTTCGAAAGTTCGGGTGATTATGGGCTTCTGATTAAACAAATGTTAAAGTCTATAGAGAAGTCTCTATAGTTAATTTACCATATGGAATTTGTAGGAGGTTTAGGATTTCAAGCTAAACCCATCTCTCTAGACAAGTAAGCCAACTTCTTGTGCATTACCTAGTGCATGGGTGTGAGGAAAGAGGAAAAACTAGGTACCTCATTACTATCATACAAGATACATTTACTTGAACTCAGCAAATTTTAGTTTCAACCATTTGATTCTCCTGGAAGTAGTGAGAACTTAATGAATAAACATTTAAAGGAAATGAGTACCTTGCAACTGATGTCACAAAATTCATTCTTAATGTATCATCAACAAAGTACCCCCTCTGTAGTCAAATTTCCTATGTTCTCAGAAATTGTAATTGTGTTAAGTGCATTAATAGCTCTAATTTTTCACTGCCCTGGGTGTCATACCTTTTGTCATGTGAATTTTGAGTTCCTTCATAAAGGTAGAATATATATTGCTACCCCTTGTCTTTGAGCTAGGCCATATGTCATTCTTTGGTCAAAGGAATGTGGGCAGAACAGTCAGGGAGCCAGTAAAAGCCTTGACCTTAAGAGGTGTTTCTGTTGGCCCAGTTGTGGTACTAACATTCCATAAGAAGAACATGCCTGAGGATGAGACATGGGGAGCTGAGCCTCTCAAGCAGAGCCCAGCCTAGATCAGACAACCCCAGTTAGCTGCAGACATGTCAGATATATATATATCCAGCAACTGGAACATTGCAATGACCAGAATGACTAGTCACTATGACGCCCACTGCGGCCAGCAAACTGGCCTGTGGAGGGTGGGGCGGCTGACCAACCCCCCGGCAGCCCTTCCCCCTGTCCAGCCCCGTCCCTGATAAGCCTCTCCCACATCCCCTGCCCCCAGCCAGCCCTGCCCCTCATTGCCAGCCCTCTACCCCAATAGGGGGTGGGGCTAGTGGCCAAGCTCCTGAAGCCGCTCCCCCAGGCTAGCCCCACCCCTGATCAGCCCCCACCACCACAATTGGCCTGCAGCCCCTCCCCTCATCCAGCTCCATCTCCAATCACCCCCCCCACACCATTGAGGGTGGGGCCAGCTGGCCAACTGCCCACAGCCCCTCCACACAGCCTCCCCAAGCCCCAAACCTCCCACCCCAATTAGGGGCATGGCCAGTTGGCCAATCACCGATGGCCCCTCCCCCTAGCCTCCCAGCCCTGATCAAGCCCCAATGAGGGCAAGCCGGCCAGCCAACCTCCTGCCATCTCCTCCTCCCAATAGACTTGGTCCTGATCAGTCCCGATTAGGGCCGGCCTGGCCAGACCCCACCCATGTACAAATTCATGCACTGGACCTCTAGTAATAAATAATTGTCGTTTAAACCACCACCTGGGATAACTTGTGATGCAGCAGTAGTTAACTCACATAATACTATAATGAGTTTTTTAGGTTGTGATCTGTTAATACATATAATATAGAGCTAGTTTGGTTTCTATAGTGAGGAAGTTATCAAACTATCACCTCAATGATAAATTCTTTCTCTATGATACATCAAAAAATAACTTACCAAATATCTGTTGTGGGCTCAGTGTTCTATGGAGGGTTTAATCTACGTTTATGACCCATGGAGGAATGGTAAATTCTCATAGACCATAAGCTTCTTGGTATATACAGATGTGATAGACTGGCCTATTGTGTAGTCAGATAGTGGACTGGGAGTAGATCGTGGAAGCATTCATCATGAGAATAGACAGATAAATATATGATCACAGATAACAGGTAGGGGGAATAGAGTGTGATAAAGAGATGATCAAGGGGGAAGGAAGAGGAAAAGTGAAATGCCAAACTGGAACCTAAGACAATTGGAATTTTCTCAGATGATCTTTATATTTGCTCATTTGGATGTGTTATAGCACCAAGTAGGATATATCACCTTGTGGGCACTTGTAGCTATGATGTCTTGGGTGTTTTTTGTTCTGCTATTCACTTTCTCTAACATCAGGGACCAGGATAATTTGAGAAGACTGTCCCTCTAGGTTGGAAATGGTATCTTTCTCTACCCATAAAGCCTCCACATTTGTCAAAGACTCATGCATTCTTTGGGCATTTGAGACCATTGGAAATTGATTTATTTGAGAACTAGGTACATTGCTTGTCAGGTCCTTCCTAGTTCCTGGAACATTGATCCTGGGTCCCTGGGCTCTGCCATATCACATCAAAGGAAGCTCGTGGCCTCTTTGCCTTCTCCTCCTCCTCCTCCTCAACCCACGCAGGGTGTTCTGACCCATCCAGATATCAGCAGAGGATGACTCATCAGTGGCCTGCCTCTGAATCATGGCTTGGGCTTGATGTTGAAAGGCACAGTGAATGCAGCACTTGAAAATTAATGTGAATTGGGATTCATTTGGAGTTTTTATTTAAATATTAGTGTACTTTGACTCAATGTTAGCCCTTCTTTGGATTTAGTAAAATAACAATGGCAGGACATTCAAATTCATTCTGATGACTTCATTCCTGGTTCAGAATCAGCCAGAATGTCTATCACCTTTTATGTCAAACCTGAATTTCAAATTACCTGCTGATCCCAAATAATGATTAACTGAATTGATGAAGTTCCATAATTCTTGATGCCAAAACAACTTCCAAATCAGTGTGATGGTCCATTTTCTTTTGAAGAGAGAAGCTGGTCTATTTATGGAATCAGCCTCTAGAACTGTTGCTAGTTTTGATGTATTGGTCATTCTGATTGATCTCTCCTGTCTGTCATGCTAGTTTGTTAGCTACCTACCTACTCCCCAACTTGTTCCATAAATTATTTAAGATGACAAAAATAATAGTTTTAGCCTTTCAGCAAATAGGTAGCCAACTCTTTTTAAAATTTATCTTTATTGTTGAAAGTATTACAAATCTCCCCTTCTTTTTCCCATTGAAACCCTGTACCTGCCACCCCAGGCCTTTACCACACTATTGTCTGTGTCCATGGGCTATGAATATATGCATATAAGTTTCCCAGTTAACCTCTCACCACCACCCATCCACCTCTACATTCCCTCTGAGGTTCCCTAGTCTGTTCCATACTTCTGACTCTGGATTCATGTTGTTCATAAGTTTATTTTGTTCATTACATTCCACATATGAGTGAGATCATGTGATACTTCTTGTTCTCTGACTGGCTTATTTCGCTTAGCATGATACTCTCCAGGTCCCTCCATGTTGTTTCAAAGGGTAAGAGATCCTTCTTTTTTATAGATGCATAGTATTCTATGGTGTAAACATACAACTTTTTTATGTTTAATTTTTTATTGATTAAGTTATTACATACCACAACATTTTTATTCACTCATCTACTGATGGTCATTTTGGCTGTTTCTAAATCTTAGCTACTGTATATTGTGCTGCTATAGACATAGGGGTGCATACATTCTTTTTGATTGGTGTTTCGTGTTTCTTAGAATATATTCCTAGAAGTGTGGTCACTGGGTCAAATGGCAGTTCCATTTTTAATGTTTTCAGGAAACTCCATACTGTTTTCCATAGTGATTGTACTAGTCTGCATTCCCACCAGCAGTGTACTAGGGTTCCCTTTTCTCCAAACTCTCACCAGAACTTGTCATTTGTTGATTTGTTAATGGCAGCCATTCTGACAGGTGTGAGGTGATACTTCATTGTCATTTTAATTGGCATCTTTCTGATGATCAGTAACTTTGAGCATTTTTCCATATGCCTCTTATCTATTTAGGTCCTTTACCCATTTTTTAAAGTAATTTGTTCTAGGTCTTCCCTTTCTGCATTATGTCTTTTTATAAGGATATGAATTCACATCATTTAAGTTAGTTAATTTAATTCTCCCAACAACCTCCTATTTCTGTCCCTATTTCTCATATGAAGAATTTGAGTCAGCTTCTCAGAAAGATCTAACTGGACAACAGTTACACAGTTATGAAGTCATGGAGCTAGGAAGTGAACCCAAGCAGACTGACTCCAAAGTCCTTGCTCTTAACCATTATGCTACTAACTTCACCAGATTCCTAAGTTCATATTATCCAGCCCCATAGCCTAGTTAACATTTGTAAATGATACTTGGGAGAGAGATAGTTTGAAGATAGAGGATTTCTTTTAGTTACTCTCTAGAGGGTAAGTGTTTTAAAATACCTTTGAATCAACTTGTATTTCCCAGTATTGATCTTTATTGTCCACATTTACTACAATGTACATTGAGGTTGCAGTAAGAGCACTTTATATCTTGGTGAACTGAGGATCTTGTGTTCATTGTACATTTATTTTGGTGGATTGGGGTTGCTATCTTAATACTACAATTTAAAAAGCAGCATTTTTCTGTTGTATAAACAAGCTTCAGTGTTTCCTTCCTAATCTGTCTGCCTTGTGGTTATATCTAGTAACTATCAATTAACAGGAACGTCAATAAAACAAGCTTAGCAAAGCGGGTGTGGGGGAAGCAGAGTGAAGAATATCATGCCAGGAAATACTTTAATGTAGATGGAGCCCTGCCAAATTTTATTATTATAGGAAAACAAAGCAACTTTATGAACACAACAGACATTATACTTTGGCTTTTATTTCTATTTTGTTTTATTTTTGAGCACCCAATAGAATTTTTTGCGCTTGGATTTTCCTTATCGTTGTCTACTACATTTTAGTGGCAAGAAACGCATGTCTTTCAATTTGTATTTATTCATTCTTCTTAAACATCTACAAAATTATTTTATCTATGGTATTTGAGAGGTAAAAATGCTACCGAAGTAGTAGAACCAATCCAATACCTTGCTTTCTTTTTAGGACAAAATTTGTTACAGAGGAAATTATGTTTGCTTCCTGTACTGCCCCAGGATCAACTAAATCCCCTGAAAGGATTATAAATAATGATGATTTTATGCATTAATTTGCTGCATTACTAGTATCTATTGCCAGTAAAATCAAAACAAGACACAAGCAATAATAGATTTTGGCCTTGAGGTTGCCTATTGACTACGAATAGCAAATAAGATGCTGACAGTAGGAACTCCGGCCTAGCACATCAGGCTTCTCCTCTTTCCCCAGACCCTCTTCACTGTCCTCCCTTTGTAGATGCTCATAGGAAGTTAGCAAGAATTTGGTGACTACCTGTACTGTATATCTAAAGAGCAAAAGAAAATTAGATACAATATATGTGTGCAGCTTTCTCATCAATTTTTCTCTGCAGAAAAGATAAAATGTAGAAACATCTTGATATTGTCATGCTTCAAATATACCCCTTCAACCTTCATTTGATGTAAGGTCAGATTCTGTGTGCCTTTTTCTCCAATGGAATATTGCGAACTAAGTCTCATCTAAGAAAAAATTAAGAAAAATTGGTTGCTGTTTTAACATTCTATCATAGAAACTTTCAGTGGTTCATACAATTGAGAGAATAGTATAATAAGCCCTTAATCTATACCATTGATTAGATTCAGTTTCTATCAGTGGGAAGAAAGGTAACAAAAAGTGTGTTAGGGGGTAGAGAGTGATAGATGAACCAATATTAATAAAATGTTGACTGCTTCAGTTATCAACATTTTGATCACCTTGTTTCATCTATCACCCACCCCACACTTTTTTCTTACCTTCCATCCCACTGCCCAATTCTCCAATGCAGTAGGTTTAAAACAACTCTAGACATATTATTTTATTAATAAATATTTCAGTATATATCTCTAACTGGTAAGGCTTTTTTATTTTACTTAACCATTATGCCATTATCACCCTTCATAAAATTAATAATGATTTCAAGATAACTTTTAATGTTGCTTCATGCTCAAAATGTCTTCATTATGTCAAAGGACAATTGATTTGATTGAGTGAGGATCTCTATCAGTCCCATCAAGAAATAGCACTCTTCAACTAGGATAAGTCAAGGAAGGTTTATTTACAAAAGCAATGTGGCAGTAATCTTTGGGAAGCAACCGCAGAGATGTTACCACAGCTAAGTATGAAGGAGTAAGAAAGCCAAGGTGAATATTACTTAGAATGTAACGTAAGAGTCTGTAGGGAAAGCCATATTGAAAGGAACCGTGTCCTTCCATGGAGGGATGCAGCCAGCCCGGGTGACCTCATAGAGAGGAAGCCAGGGGAATAAATCTCTAGAATGTCCTTTCTTCCTCTCACCAATCTCCTGGTAGGGCTTCCCACTGGCCAAACCCAACCAGCAGCCAAAGAGCAAGGAAGCCTAAAAGCAAAATCCATGCAGGTTAATTTCCCAGGCTAGAGAGGATATAGAGAGATCTGGAGAAGAAGAGATCTCTGGCATAGGAGTCACCAAGTCCTACTTATTAGGTTCCGTTGTTATGTTTCTTAAGGCTCTTCGGTTCTATAAAAGTCCCTACCTTCCATTTATTTATTTGTTTGTTTGTTTGTTTATGTCATTAATGGAGAAACTGAATATTTAGTCTTATAGAATGATCCACATTTAGGATTTGGTTGATTGCTTTCTTTTGGTTCTATTTAAGTTGTTCCTTTATCCCCTATATAATTTCTGTATAACAATGATTCATATAACTGTAATTATGATTTCTAATAGGCAACTACTTCTTATAAACTGGGAGCTATATCTAGAGACTTGATTAGATTAGGTTCAATCATTTTTAAGCAAGTATGACTTCCTAGGAGGTGCTGGGAACATCCCATAACATTGCCCAGGCATATAATGTCTGGTTTCTATGGACTTTTTACTTAACCTTGGTTACACATTAGAATCACCTGTGGAGACTTTTTAACTCCCAATGCCGGGACCACACCCATCATCATTTAAATCAGAAAATCAGGATTACTCGGGAGGGGTTAGCATTAGGATTTTTGTAATCACCTAAGTGATTTCAATGAGCAGCCAAAGTTGATAACCTCAGACCTAATGATTTTAACATCCACTGATTATCATTTTTCTAGATGTATTGTTTCATTAAAATTTTGAAAATAGGTAATTTTCTAATTCTATCATTCTTTCAGCATTTATTAGCTATGAAACAATGCCAAGCGTTAGCTTGCACTCAAGTAAATAGATATGTTGATTTGATCTGAAATTCATGTTTAATGACTATTTTTCATCAAAATGTTTTATAGAATTTCTCTATTTAAAAGATTTAACCATTTATATGCCCTGACTGGTTTGGCTCGGTGGATAGAGCATCGGCCTGCGGACTGAGAGGTCCCAGGTTCAATTCCAGTCAAGGGCATGTACCTTGGTTGTGGGCACATCCCCAGTAGGGAGTGTGCAGGAGGCAGCTGATCCATGTTTCTCTCTCATCGATGTTTCTAACTCTCTGTCTCTCTCCCTTCCTCTCTGTGAAAAATCAATAAAATATTTTTAAAAATTTAACCATTTATAAATGGATTTAAATAGGATTGTGTTATTTTTATTAGATTGATGTTTATTTTTATAGATGATAGCTCTCTGGATCATGTCTAAAATTAAAATTTCCCTCAAAAGCATTCTCCCTCTAAAATCTAAACATATGTGTGTTATGTATTATTCATCGTGTGTTAGATTTTTCAGTCCAACACACACATGAGTACCATGTAATTTAAATATGTAATAAGGTTTTTGAAGAAAAATTTACATGAGAGAAGTAGAGTGAACATTATCCCTGGAGCTCTCATTACTCCATAGAGAGGTGTACCTTAGGCTGGCCATAGCTGGGCTGGATAGGGCAGAGTTCCAAAAGGGAGATCCCATCTCCCATTATACCCTGCGGGTTTGTAAAGAATGGGGAGTAGGGAATCCTCAGGAGCTATATCTCAATAGAATGTTGATGTTTGAGGAAGTGGCCTGGTTAGAAAGGCGGAGCCTGTAGAACTTAGCAACTGGCATTTGTTGAGTTAACTCAGACCTGGCAGGCAAGCTCTCTGCTAAACCACCAAAGGTGTGAAGTGCTTTCCAGATTTGTCTCTTTTCAGTAACATAAACACATGAGATATGTATAAATATATAAAATATTTATAAACCTGTAGGATAAATCTGTAATATGATTATCACAAATAATAGGATTACACTATATAAATGCATATGATTATAATCATTGAGCACTTACTAGGTGCCAGTCAATTCAATCAATGATGCTATTATTTTCCCCTCAGTCCCCACATGGAAACCCTCAATTCTTCTTTGATTCTTTTTCCTCTAAGAACCAGTTGGTGGTTCATCTCTTATAATATTCATTAATTTGATATGCATTTATTTATTCGTGTGTTACCTTATTGGCTCAATTATTCCAAAATATTTATGTTATATGCCTTTTGGATATGGGTTCCATTTATAACCAACACATAACAGAAACATCTTATAATTTAAAAAATGGAATAATGTCCAAACTACAAAAGGTCCCTACTCTGCCCTTGCCCTCCCTCCTCTCCTATCCTAGTGCAACTTGGAGTGTCCTCCCTTTGTGTCTTGCCCTCTGCCTTTGTTTTCTTCTCCACACCATGCGGCATACCCTTTTCAAAAGACTTTCTCCAAAATACTGTTTTTCATTATACTCACAAATTCTAAATGGCTCCTTTTTTGCCTAATTAATAAATTCCCAAGTTTTAAAATTTAGTTTAATGTTCAGTCCCTTCCAGATCTGTTTGTTACCAACTTCTACCTCTCTTAAATTGCCCCCTTTGAACCCTTCTCCCAGTGAGTTTTTTTGCCAAATCAACTACCCCAAACCCATGAAATTTCCCCACTTGTCGTATGTTCCTTTGAACTGCTAAAGTAATTATTAACTGCACCTCTCATTTTATTATCTAAACTAGGGGCCCGGTGCACAAAAATTTGTGCACTCGGGGTGGAGGGAGTCCCTCAGCCCGGCCTGCCCCCTCTCACAGTCTGGGACCCCTCAGTGGATGTCCTATGATGGCCCCAGTCTGCCAGGCGCCTTGTGTGTGTGTGTGTATGTGTGTGTGTCACCACTGGGGACCTGCCCCCAGCCGCATCTGAGGCTCGGAGCAGTCCTCCTGTGTGTGTCTACCTGCCGGGGGCCTGCCCCCAGGCACAC
>PVJC01027716.1:0-23078 GCA_004026665.1 Murina feae
CTTTGATTTCTACATTCTTGGTGAAGTCAACTCATAAATCCTAAGAAGTTAAAATAAAATTGTTGAGCTTAGTTATTATGGCCACATTATAGCTAGGTAAGGACATATTTTCTCAGTCTTAGCAAATAATTTTCTGAAGAACACTATGTAACTGAGATTAATTGAAATGTATTTTACCAAAAGACCTGCTTATAGGTTAAGTTTATTTGATGTCATGATAGATTGAAATATTGTTAACTGGACAAAATTATATTATCCAACTGCAATAGATACTAATTCAATATTTCATGCTTATGATTTTAAATAAAAACGATATTTTATTTGTATAAAACACTCACTAGTGTTTCTCTTTTCAATAATTTTTTAGTGCCTAGCTCACAGTTGATGTTTTGCTTTTATTGCAGGGATAATGGTAACAAAAAGATTAGATATATGTTGGCAAACTAATATACTTAAGGATATTATGCTGTTTGTTTAGAGGATTTGTTCTTCAAATTTTTAAGTCTTTAAAAATTGACAATTGTGTACATTGCAAAACAAAGTAAATACCTTCTGTGGCCCAAGAATAGTTCTGCAGAGTATTATGTGCATCGATGGGGGGATAAGGACACATATGCAATACCTTAATCAATAAAGAAAAAAAAGCATGAAAGTTAATAACTCTTATCTCCTGATCTAGTAATGTGAGTGAAATGTTGTGTAATGCCTTACTAATCCACCAAGGGAACTTTGTCTTCTTGTAAATTTTTCTTTCCCTGTAGAAAACAACTGGAAAGTGATTATAATTTTACATTATTTTGCTGTAATTACTTAGTCTTTAACATTTGATTACAAGCATTTTATTGAACTTTCAACTTCACATACATTCTCTTCGTATTTCACCTTCATAAAAATGTATATATGGTATATATGTCAAAGAGTATAAAATACATAAGGAAAAAAGATGCAAATCCCAGATTGAACAATATTTGATAAATGAAACAAAATAAAAAGTGACTTAAAATAATAATTCAAAATTTTCTTTTTCTAAAACCTTCAATAACGGAAATGAAAATTCATGGCAAAACAAATAAATATTTTCTCTCATATACACAGAATAAAATTATGTTTAATCCGTTTTCCAGGCTGCTGACTATAATGCTAAAATGATAAAATTTATTATGTCTTTTCTGTGCCTTAAAGTCAATCATTGTTCATTGAATACTAAATAAAAATCTGTTTATATTCCATATGTAGTCTTTGCCTTCCTCTTATTCTTTTTTCTTATTGCTACATACCATCTCCTGAACAGCTGCTTATAGTTGATGTTTTTTAAATTCAACATAGGTTTCTTGATAATCTGTAAAGCAGAAGGTTCTAGTGTCTGAAGTCACTAATAATACTAGTATCTATTATTATTATTAAAGTTTATCTTAAACATTGAAAGATTAAAAAAACTCACAGTCTAGTGAGGGTACATCATCATCTGTCCTCATTCTCATCCTCATCATCATGATGATATCTATCTTTTCTTGTTTATATGGGACAGATACTGTGCAACCTGCTTTACCATGTATGAACTCAGTTAATATTTAATGTAACCTGTGAGGTAAACATATTTAGCTCTACTTTAAAGACGAAGAAATGCTTTCCCAGTGTGGCTCAGGGCACATGCTCAGGTTTTGGGTTTGATTCTCGATGGGAGGCAACTGATTGATGTTCTCTCTTACATCAATGTTCCTTTCTCTCCCTCCCTTTCTCTTTCTCAAAACAAACAAACAAACAATAAAAACATACTAAAAAATAAAGATGAAGAAATGGAAGTTAAGGGGTGTTAAACAACGTAATTAAATTTACACAGCTGGTAAATTCACATGTTGTATATCTGGAATTTCAACTGATAATGATTTTTGCAATTGTCTCTACATGATCTTTCCTATAACATATTTCAGTATCCTATGGGAAATACCACAAGAGTATAGGGAATTGAAAAGGTTGTTGAAGGTGGATTCCTCCTCTATGAAGGTTTTACTTCATAGAGAAGGAATCACTTCAGATGAACTTGAGAGGATGCCTATAACTCTATCAGGTGGACAAGGAGTGAGAAGATTATTTCAGATATTTGCATAGTTATAAACAACACCGCTCAGCATTGGGGAAAAAAGAAAGGGCATTACAAAGATACAAATACATTGTACAGACTATGGTTTCTCCAGTGTGTGTGTGTGTATGTGTGTGTGTAGTAGAATATCTTAATATAAAACATAGTGTATAATTTACCAATATGAATTTTTTCTCAAGTTTTAACTATCAGTTCCCTAGAAAGACATTTAATTAGACAACCTTTTGTTTTCAAATAAGAAAATATTGTTGGCAACATAATCAGATGTCATAATAATCTAATTTGATGAAAGAATAATATGCAAATTAGGTGTCACTTTGCTACACCTAAGCCATGCCCACCAGCCAAGCCACACCCACCAGCCAATCAGAGTGACTATATGCAAATTAACCCAGCCAAGATGGTGACCGGCAGCCACAGAGCTAGAGCAAACAGGAGGCGTGCTTTCCCCAGCTATGGAGGAAGCTAAACTTCCCTCCTGCCTAGGCTGGCTGTGGCCTCTGCTCAAGGCAACAAAGTTTCAATTATAGAAGACTAGGGTCCTGGTGCACAAAATTTGTGCACTAAGGGTGGGGTTCCTCAGCCCAGCCTGCCCCCTCTCACATATTGGGAGCCCTCAGGGGGTGCCCTATTGATGGTTTAGGTCCACTCCTTGTTCCATTTGGGAGTGGGCCTAAGCCACAACCTGGCCTCCCTTTGTGGGAGGCGACCAGGCTAATCAGGGGAAGCCACCAGCCCCATCACCCCACTGCTGCAGCCACAGCCACTGCCAATCACTGCAGCCACCAAGGTGTTTTTATCAACATGGACTCCAGTCCCTTCACCATGAAGAAATGACAACTTTCTTTAGGCATTTTCAAGATGTGTCTTTCATAGGCTATGACATTTCTTTCTTTCTTTTTTTTTCTTCACCTGAGGATATGTTTCCATTGATTTTTAGAGAATGTGGAAGAGAAGGGAAAAATAGAGAGAAACATCAAAGTGAGAAGAACACTTTGATTGGTTGCCTCCTGCATATGCCCTGACCTGGGCCCTGGCCAGGGAGGAGCCTGCAACCTAGGTACATGCCTTTGGACAGAATTGAACCCAGACCCTGCAGTCAGCAGGCTGAGGCATTATGCACTGAGCCAAACCAACTAGGGCAGGATATGACAGTTCTTAGCCCTCCAGCAGTGGACCTTCATTTTTTTTTCTCCAGGAGTGTGGTGGAAAAATCCAAGATCAACTTTTTTTGGATTCTTTTTATTCAAATTACTAAGAATATTACCAGTGGCATATAGGGAGCTTATCCAATGAGTGGTCAGAAAAGGTGTTTCCTCTGTAGTTGACTCTGATCACTGGCTCCATCCCTGCCCCTCCAATTCCAGCTCCACCCCTGCCCAGGCCTGTAACCTCTGGCAGAGGATGCAGGCCTGGGCAGAAGACCTCCAAACCCCTTCTTCGATCTCTGGCTTCACAGAGCCCAGGCCTCTGTAATCACCAGCTCTGTTCCTGCTATCACCGGCTCTCCCCTTTCCCCACTGGCAGCCTCTCACCAAGGCTACAGGCCTTGGAAGGAGATCCCCATTACCCCTGCTTTGCTGGCTCCACCAGTACCCAGACCCCTGCAATAGCAGTCTCTACCCCTGACCCTCCGATTGCTAGCCAGGCACTCCAGTGGGACCCCCACCCTGATCCAGGACACCCTTTAGGTCAAACCACCTGGCCCCCACCCATGTACCAGGCCTCTGTCCTATATAATAAAAGAGTAATATGCAAATTGACCCTAACAACAGAATCACTGGGAATGATGGGTCACTATGACATACACTGACCACTAGGGGGAAGATTCTCAGCTCAATGCAGGAACTGCCCCTGAGTCAGTGCACTCCCACAGGGAGAGCTCTACCCAGCCACAAGCCAGGCTGATGGCTGCCAGTACAGCAATGGTGGTGGGAGGCTCTCCTGCCTCCTCAGCAGTACTAAGGATGTCAGCTTAGGCCTGATCCCTCAGGGAGTGGGCATAAACCAGCAGGTAGACATCTCCTGAGGGGTCCCAGACTGCGATAGGTCACTGGCCAGGCTGGGGGACCCCCCAAGTACACAAATTTTTGTGCACTGGGCCTCTAGTAACACTATATTACTTTATTGTAATCTTATGATACATCACAAAAATTTTGTATTAAAAGAGCTATTAAAATTGATATCTTGAACCCCAAAGATAACATTGACCACAGGATTTTATAGGGTTCTAATTTTGATTCTTGTTAATAGTTTATTTCTTAACCTGAGGCAATGCTACTGGCTAAAGGTGAAGAGTTATAGTTTTTAAATGAGTTTCTATGCACGCCATCCATTCTCTGTGCTGATAATTGTTATAGGTTTGTTTATTAATAATTGCAATATTTTCTAATAATATTTCATATGTGTTTCAAGGCTCTTCTGAATAATGGCTGGTTATTTAAATTCTTCAGCTGCTTAAGTCGTTTAACCTAAGCACTGTTGCTACTGTTATGTTAGATTTCCATATATGTGCTTCCTTTTTATACTTGAAGTGAAGGCCACTACTTGTTTTGTATAATCAGTGTCAATGTGAAGGTAACAATTCCTTCCATATTCTGAACTGCAATGTCAAAAAGGGGACGATTGACATAATGTAGGTACTGAATTTCATCGAGGTGAGAGAAAAAACATTTACTCCAAAAATGGAGCATTATATGGAATATTAGAGATTATCAAAATCACCGTTTAGGAATTTAGAAATCATTATGTAGTAGAAGAGACACTAAAATATTTTACTATTGATTGGTAGACATTTAATGTTTATTTTCTTTTTTCCCTTACATAATAGTAAGCTGGTTATTTTGTAATGCAATCACTATGATAATCATAGACTTGAGTTGTGAATAGATACACAACACATCTCAGAAAATCACTTGTTAACATTTTTAGAGATTTCAGAAAAAAAATTTAAAAATTTTTATTTAGTATTTAAACAAATATATTAATTTATTAGTAGAAAAGAATGAAGGCCTTACTTGACTTTAGAGCAGCCCTGCTGATGAGTCCTTCCATTGTTCCAGTGAAGGAGAAGATCCAGGAATTAGATATTTAAAGTAGGAGGCTCTCCTTAGATTTACAGCAAACTGGCTGAACTATTTCACTGTAACCCTTGTTTTTTAAAAATATATTTTTATTGATTTCAGAAAGGAAGCTAGAAGGAGAGAGAAATAGAATTATCAATGATGAGAGAATCATAAATCAACTGCCTCCTGCACACCCCACAGTGGTGATCGAGCCCTAAACTAGGACATATGCCCTGACTGGAATTGCACTATGACCTCCTGGTTCTTAGGTTGATGTTCAACATCTGAGCTATGCTGGCCAGGCTGTAATCCTTCTTAAATGTAAGTTAAAGTATTTTTAATAAAGAGACTCCATAACTAATTTTTACAAACTGTCCAAGTGTTTTAGTAAGGCTAAAATTAGGTATTTTATCCTATACTGTAACCACAACACATTTTTCTGATTAATGTTTATAAGTTACAATCCCTAATTCAGTTACAAAAATGAATAAGCTATCTTGTCACATACCTTTTTCCCCCCACTCTACCAGAACACTTTACACTTGTCTATGTCTATAATTTCAGTATTTCCAAATTTATTTCTTTATTTAAATCACTAGAGGCCCGGTGCACAAAAATTTGTGCACTTGGGGGGGTCCCTCAGCCCAGCTTGTGCCCTCTCTCAGTCTGGGACCCTTTGGGGGATGTCCACCTGCTGGCATGCCTGGCCAGCCTGGGTGAGGGGCTGATGGTTGTTTGCAGGCTTGCCAAGCCTCCCAGTGGAGACCCTTACCCCATGGGAGTGTGGCCAGCCTAGGTGAGGGACTGAGGGCTATTTTCAGGCTGCCCACAATTCCTTCAGGGTTCAGGTCCTTACTAGGGTGCCTGGCCAGCCTGGGTGAGGGACTGAGGGTCGTTTTCAGGCTGCCCACAGCTCCCATTGACCCAATGTCCCAGTGAGGCTGGCTTGAATCAGGTTTCTGGGGTTTATTTATCTTCTATAATTGAAACATTGTTGCCTTGATCAGAGGCCCAGCTGGCCTAGGCAGGCAGTTTCCTCCATTGCTGGTGCAACGGAAGCCTCTAGCTCTGTGGCTGCCAGCCGCCATCTTGGCTGGGTTAATCTGCATGAAGCTGCTCTGATTGGCTGGTGGGCATGGCTTTGGTGTAATGGAGTGAGGGTCAATTTGCATATTACTCTTTTATTAGATTAGATTTGAACAGGTCGTGTTTCTTGATTTTATTTTTTAAAGTTGTTCTTTAATCTTTTCCAATATAAATATAATTAATCTTTATTACTTAAATTTTAACTTAGTCTTCTGATTGACAGTAGTAATACATACTTAGGGTGTTTTATGTTGGACTTCAGATGAAAGCCTGAATATTGTAGACCCAGCATTGTCGGCAAGGACTAAATCACTTGTTTGGAAGGCATGAAGAGACCTGTCACTCATAAATAATTTTTATGTTCATGACATTTTATAGGTGCAAGTTCGAAAGCAGTTATTTAAAACTAGAGAGTCAACTTAGAGTAACATATTTTCAACCTCATCTATCGTTATTTATTGAATGTCCACTGAGCCAGTGGCCTGTGATTAGTACATTTCACAGGCTATCATAGGAAGATTTACCAGTCGACTCTAAATCCCTCTGTTCAGATGATTAAAACTTCCAAAATGGATTTTGAACTTCTAACTCCATTTTTATATCTGGGAGAAATTTTGTTTGAAATAATATTGACATAGGCAATGTTGATGGGTCTATTTTTTAAGCAAATCATAATAGAAGTTAATTTCAAACAAATAAGAAGAGTCTTAGTATTTTTAGATTTTTAAAAAAATAAAAATAGTGCAATAAGATGGCAATAATGCAGGAATATTTTAATCTAACTTTAAATTCTTGAACCTGCATGCCACAGAAATGTTTATGTCAATAATTTGCAACTGGAAGCATAAAGGATTATCAACAACTCCAGGGAGGTTTTAGAAATGAGCAGCGATGCTCTCCTTGAGATTTTCAAGAACCTGTTCTTCTGGGATGCGCAGTGATTGAAATCCAATGCTTTGCATCGCATTATGCTTCTGTGAGAGAGTAAGGCACTTTCAGAAATGGGGATGAGGAAGCAAAACACTAGTACATCATCTTTAATGATGCAAATATCTAGGTGAGAATATAAATGACTAGGTGGAATAAAGTAGGTTTTTATTCTGTCTAGGGTAATTAAAAATAGGAGTAATTATAGTTGTTTAAAAATATAAGTTTAATTTAGTTTTAAGAGGAGGAGAAAGAGGAGGAGGAGGAGGAGGAGAAGGAGGAGGAGAACAGAGAATACCTCTGGTCCTTCAAAATCCAGGTGGAATTAAGCAATTCATGAGGAGTTTAGAATTCACTAAACACTTTCAATACCCTTACTTTCAGAATTTAGTTCCTGATGCTGGCTTTCCTATCCATGCAACACAAATATGTATTCTTAAACAAAGATATCAGAAGAACCTCTTTTGTCTGAATTTCTGAAACTCTGTAACTGCTCTTTATTCTTCTTCTTTACTTAGGTTTGAGCAAAGAATGAGCCTCAGATACCGAGATTCCTTCTAAATAGAAGCAAATGTTAAGAAAGGCTATATTGCTCTATTTGGTTTGGATCAGTGGATAGACTGTCTGCCTGTGGACTCAAGGGTTCCAGGTTCAATTCTGGTCAAAGGCATGTACCTTGGTTGCGGGCACATCCCCAGTAGGAGGTGTGCAGGAGGCAGCTGATCGATGTTTCCCTCTCATTGATGTTTCTAACTTTCTATCCCTCTCCCTTCCTCTCTGTAAAAAATCAATAAAATATATTTTTAAAAAAGAAAGGCTATATTTAGCGAAGGTGTATGGACTGGGGAAGGTAGGGAAATACATTAGCACACAATACATAGTCAGTTTTGTAACCATTTCCTTCTGAGTGGCATTTTCTTGCTATTAATCAGCTGAAATTCCACAGATAAGCTTCCATAGAAGAATGCTGGAGGCAATTCTTTGCAGATGGTATGGGAGTAGAGAGAGCTGGTTTTATGAATATATATTGAGTTAAGAACAAAGGAGGAGGGATGGAGCCAAATAGAAAAGGAAGTTTGAAAAACAATGTTCTGGAAAAATGGAATCAAAGTAATAGTTTCATGACTTACGACAAGAACAGGAAGATTAAAAAGTAAACAGGGAAAGACTTGGGAAAAGGGTAAAAGGGCCCATTTGGCAAATATCCTTCTTTAGTGAGACTTAGGAAAAAACTGAGACATCTACTTATACAGACTGCACAAGTAGAAACAGGAAAATAACACTTTGAAGTTAAGTTACCCCTGGCCCTGCATCATAAAATAAGTTATAGATCAAAACCAAAACTGTGTGTAGGTTTACATAAACTGTGCTTGCTAGAAACAAGCATCCACATGTCATTTCTGAATTTTTATTAAATTCATGTCAACAGATTATGAGTAGCTGGTCTCTTGAAACTAAAGACCCTTTCACATTCTATAAGATTTACCACTTTTGAGGCAACAGAACAGTAGACAAGTTGGTAATGTTATTGAAGGCAGTTGTGCACTGGAAAAATAAACATCAATCTACCAAGCAGGATGACAGCATGAGGTACCAGAAGACTGTAACAATAGTCTTAACAGTAAGAAAATGCAATTTCCCCTGCTGTGTTTTATGCCTAGTTTTATATGACTACTACATTATACAAATTAATATTTAATGCAGTTCAACATCACGCTTGTCAAACAGTAGCACGGGATATAAACCACTGCAAAATCACACATTTTCTGTGTTTGACAGAGGGTAATGTCATACTTTGTTTCTGTTTTTCATTTCAGCTGCTTCAAGCTCTGGAACTGTCTCACCAACCAGGAGTCCCTTGCTGTCCCCTTTTGCAGCCAAAATTGTTATGTAAATCAAATTGACCCAGTGAATGTCAAAGGAAAGCAGATTTTTGTTTTCAATTGTGCTGGGAAATAACACTGTGAATTATTTGAGAGTATTCTGTATATGGAAGGATTGAGATAACATACTGAAATGAAAGCATTGACCTCTTAGTCTGTCTCTTATTCAAATTTACATGGAGAAACATGACTTCCGAAGATGGAGTACGTAAAAATCCAGAAAGACTTTCCAGAGCTTGTCTTCACTCCTTTCATATGTATGTGGCTTGCTCAGGGGACAGGAAGGTGGGTAGGTCAAGGAAAGAATTAGTAAACTCTTTTGACCTAGCGGGGAAAGACACTCACTGTGGACCCATGGACAACTGAATCATGATTTACAACAGCTTGTGACTAATCCTGCTGCTCTAAGAGGTGTGTGGCAGCCTCATCTCTTCTTTGGCCAATGGGGTAAACTGAGACATGGAGTCATCCTTGGCCTCTATTTTTTCTTTATATCCCACTAGAGGCCCAGTGCACAGATCTGTGCACATTAAGAATAAATTAATTAGCCCCGGCCGGTTTGGCTCAGTGGACAGATTGTCGGCCTGTGGACTCAAGGGTCTCAGGTTCGATTCTGGTCAAAGCATGTACCTTGGCTGTGGGAACATACCCAGTGGGGAGTGTGCAGGAGGCAGCTGACCAATGTTTCTCTCTCATCAATGTCTCTGGCTCTCTGTTCCTCTCCCTTCATCTCTGAAAAGAAATCAATAAAATATATATTTTTTAAAAAGTAAATTAAACACATTTTTTTGTGGGAAACGAGTAAAATCGGATCCACCAGGGAGATGTCAATGGACATGAGGAAACATACATTGGAACCTCTAGTTGGAACCGGCAAAAATAAAAATGTTTTATGTCATTGTCGTGTGTGTGCCGCGCATAAACTACACAGTGAAACGCGGTACATGTGCAAGTTTTGTAATGTACCCCTCCTGCACAAAGGAAAGTGTTTCCAACGCTACCACACAGTGGCGGGAAAATGCCCACTTACAAAGTGTTTAATTAGAAAGTGGCCAGCGGGCAGGACTGGGCAAGATGGGCCAGGCATGCCTTGGAGCCAACCTCCCTCCGTCCCTCCGTGGCTGGCTGCACCTGGGCAGCACCAGGGCTTGAAGGGCGCCTGTGGAGTGAGCAGGGTCCCTCCAGCAGGTGGGCTTCCTCGGCCTGGACTGCAGGGATCGGGCCAAAACCAGCAGTTCCACATCACCTGAGGGATCCCAGAGTGAGAGAGGGCACTCTGCAAAGTTGCTGTCGCCTGGCAGTTCCTGCGTTCAGCATCTGCCCCCTGGTGGTCAGTGTGTGTCCTACAGGCCGATCAGTCAGTTGGCTGGTTGGCCGGTCACTTGGCCTTTTACCAGTATATGTATACAGAGAGAGAGATAGCCTGTTATTGGCAAATGCTGACATTTCTAACTTTATATCCTGAATCTGCCACTTAATGTCATCTCTAGTGCCACTTTTATTTCACTTGGCCTTTTGCTTTAGTCTCCTGAATCTGTAGTTCCCAACGTGGGTAATACCATCCCTTGAAAGCATTTTTAAAACTTGTGGAGTCATATTCATTAATCAGATGTGTTGAAGAAGACATTAGGCCTTTAATAGCCAGGGGCCAGTGATACTAAATGCCCTTCGATGCACAGGATAGTCCTGCAAGGGGAAAAAAATATTTTTGCTGTTTTACTTTTGTTTGTTTGTTAATCCTCATTGGAGGATATTTTTTCCACTGATTTTATTTTTTATCTTTACAGAAAGTGGAAGAGAGAGAGAGAGAGAGAGAGAGAGAGAGAGAGAGAGACCTATTGTTTGTCACCCCAACCTGTCCGGGAATTGAAACTGCAATACAGATAGTGCCCAAGAATCGAACTTGCAAACCTTCAGTGCATGAATTTATGCTCTAACCACTGAGCAACTGGCCAGGACATCCTGTTTTACTTTTACATGCCCACATATATGGTCATTTCTGGGCCTAGAATCTAACACCAGGTAATTTACCAACACATGGTCATTTCTGAGCCTAGAATATGATGACATATAACTTATAAATAACACAAAATGTTTTGTTTTATTGCAAATGGAATTTTCTAGGCACGTGTAAATTGAATGAAGGTTATGTTTGAAACTTTTTAGAATTTTTTAAAAAATCATTTAAGAAAATGACATCATCATTGGCTGCGCTGTTCTTGGTCTTTGAGTTGCCAGTATAAAACACCTCCATTGGTTGGCCCTTTTAGACTTCACATTTACAGTAGACATACATAAGGTATTAAAAATCTGACCATTAGTTATTGTTTTCTAATGTATTCTTACAGTAAAAGACACATATTAAAATACATGGTTTTAAAGTAAATTATTTGCCCTTTATTGCTCTTTGGTATTATAAATAGGGCTTTTGAGATTATGAATTATTCTAAATGTTGAGTTATTTTGATAATCAGCTGTATGTACAGTTTAGATTTATTTGGAATAGTAAATTGTTTGACAAGGTTGAGAATCATTCTCTTGACTCATTCCTTATTCTTTGCCTCCCTACCATCAGCTCTTCCCACAACATACAGAGTTACACTGTTAACACTAGAGTAGACCCTGTCACCTCTCTTCACGCAATTCCCAGTGGCTGGCCGTGTCACTTAGAATAAAAAAATAAGTGCAGTGCGGGGTGATTTTTTTCCTAGTAACTTCTCTGCTTTGCCTCCTACCACCCTATTTGCTGCAACACCTCCAACTCATTCTTCTCTGGCAAGTGCTGAGCTTGCATTGTTTTAGCCTCACACATTCAGGAAACAGCCTCCTGAGGTTGTTACTCTTTTCCTTTTGGACGAGTGCCCTTCATCCAGATGCTGGATGGCAGTGCTGCTCGTCATGCAGGTCTCTGTTCATATGTCTTCCTTTTCTGTAACGAACAGTCTCAGACTGCCCATCTTCATTGTCTCTTCCCTCACCATGATTTTACTTTCTAAAAAAGCATGTTCATTAGTTCTTGGTACACTACACATTTACAGTTTTATTGTCTCTTTCCAAAATGTATGAAAGCAGAGATATGGTCTCTTTTGTTCCCTGCTTGATCTGTGATGCCTAGGATGATAGTGCTGGCACATAATGAGTCATTCAGTTTTATCAAGTGAATGAGTGTCTATGTTTTCAAATGTCATATTTGACTATTAAAAGTGCCATTCAAGTGTAAGATGACGGGCAATTCAGCTTTAATCCCCAATTTCCACATCTCATTTAAGATGCTTATTTCATAAGATGCCTGCAGAGCAGTGATTTTCAACCTTTTTCACCTCATGACACACATAAATTAATTACTAAAATTCTGCAGCACACCAAAATATTTTTTTTGGCTGATCTGACCCCCCAAAATAAGTATAATTATAATTATAATTATAATTCATTCACACCGAACAGCTATTGTTGTGTTGGCTGTTGGTATTTTTTAATTTGACAATCTAAGGGGAAAATGATCATTGCCCCTGACTAAATTGTCGGTGTTGCACATTTTAAAAATTCTTGTGTCATACTTATTGAAAATTGCTGCTGCAGAATTTAAAAAAAGATGATTTATGGAAATCCTTTGTTATAGCACATAAAATATGTAATCATCTTATTTAAAATGTCTATCATCTATCTATCATCTATCTATGATATACCTACCTTCTTTCCTATCAACCCATGTCTCTGTCTTTCTATGTATCTCTCCATTTGTCACATTTATGCATCCAAGTATGCATTACTTATCCATGTGTTCTCTCTGTCATTCTGACCCTTTTATTCTAACAATACAGAGTAGTTACATTAGCCCTAATGTTCCTTTAGTCATGCAGTTTTTGAGATTCGTATATCTTGTGGGTATGCATAGATTCTGAAAATTATTCTCAAGAAGACAGAATCTTTAATGACTTGTTAGGAGTGATGGGAAAATGATACAGAAAAACTCTCTGGGCATATATAATATTATTTTATTATTTTTAGTTTCTTCTAGAAAATGCTTCCAATGAGTAGATCTATTTTACTGGATTTCATCTGTTCTCCTATTACAGGAATTTAATTCATGGAAATGTGTTAATTTTAAGTGCCATATCTAAACTAATAAAGGTGTAATATTGAAATTAACTGTCCCTTCAGGATGCCTAAGCCACACCCACCAGCCAATCAGAAAGACTGTATGCAAATTAGCCCAGCCAACATGGAGGCCGCCACTCACGGACCTAAGTAAATGGCAGCTTCCATTGCAGCAGGAGTGAAACTGAAACTGTTTGTGGCCCTTGGCAGGCCGGCTCGGCTTATCCTGGCTCCAGGCAAAACATATTTGCAACAAAGTCTCAATCATATAAGGCTCAGGAGCTGAAACAAACAGCAGGCTGGGCCCACTACTATAGTTACTTTCCTAGGAAATGGCTTAAAGGAACAGTGCATCAATTATAGAAACCACGAGCTGAAGCAGAAACGAGGCTTCATTACCTGCCTAGCCTCAGCTTAAAGGAACAGTCCATCAATTATAGAAGATAAACAAACCCCAGAAACCTGCTTCCAGCCAGCCTTGCAGGGACATTGGGTCAATGGGAGTTGTGAGCAGCCTTAAAGCCTAAAAGCGCCAATCAGTCCGTCATCCATGCTGGTCACACCCCAATGGGGTGAGGGTCCCCACTGGGGGGCTTGGCCAGCTTACAAATAGCCATCAGCCCCTCACCCAGGATGGCCAGGTACCCCAGTAGGGACCCAAATCCTGAAGGGACTGTGCACAGCCTGAAAACGGCCCTCAGCCCGTCACCCAGGCTGGCCACACCCCAATGGGGTGAGGGTCCACACTGGGAAGCTTGGCCAGCCTGCAAACAGCCATCAGCCCCTCACCCAGCTGACCAGGCACGCCAGCAGGTGGACATCCCCAGAGGGGTCCAGACTGCCAGAGGGCACAGGTCAGGCTGAGGGACCTCCTGAGTGCACAAATTTTTGTGCACCAGGCCCCTAGTAAGAAATAATAGTCCATTATGGGGCTACAGGTTTATATAGGTACCATTATCACATTATCTTCATAACTAGATAAGTTGAATTTCAGCAGGAACAAGAATTAATCCAATCACACAAGTGTTTTCTTCAGTACTTTTACTCTCCATCTTTTCATTTCTCTATAAATCGTCCAGGGATTTTTGCCTTATATCAGTCATTAAGGTAAATAGTGATCTGTGGGCCTACTTATTCTTTATATGCAGGCAAACTTGTAGTTACTAAATAACCACTATTTTATTCTTTTGGAGGGGGATGTATGTCCTTTTAAAGATACACAGTACTTAAAGATTAAGCAGAAAATGCAATAAAAATTTCAAACACTGATTCCTTAGATGACATTTCAAAATCAATTGCAGCATTCTTTGAAATAGCTAAACATTAGAAACAATTCAATTCATAAGAAGATTGGTCAAGGAAAAATAGCATAATTATATACATACTAGGGGCCCGGTGCACGAAATTCATGCACAAGGGGGCGGGGGGGGGTCCCTCAGCCCAGCCTGCCCCCTCTCACAGTCTGGGACCCCTCAGTGGATGTCCTATGATGGCCCCAGTCTGCCAGGCACCTTTTGTGTGTGTGTGTATGTGTGTGTGTGTGTGTCGCCACTGGGGACCTGTCCCCAGCCTCATCTGAGGCTCAGAGCAGTCCTCCTGTGTGTGTCTACCTACTGGGGGCCTGCCCCCAGGCACACTCTCGAGGCTTGGAGCAGGCACCCCTCTATGTTGATCTCTCACACTCTTGCCCTCCCCTGCATGTTGTTCTCTTTTTTGAGCTGTAGCCAGGGCTGGGTGCTGCCTGCCTCCCAAGCTTACCTACTGCCCATCTTCCTCCAGCCACCAGAAAGCAGGGAAAATCCCACCTCGTGATTAGGCCAGTCTTTTCCTGCTCCCTGATCCCCAGAAGGGACCTGGGAAGCCGCCAAGCAGGTCGAGATGCCCCCGCTGCCTCTTTCCCACTCACTGGTACCCTGCTGCCTTGCTTTCCCACTCCCCAGTGCCTAGCAAAGGGCCTGGGAAGCCGCCAAGCAGGCCGAGACCCCCTCGCCGTCTCTTTCCCACTCCCCAACCCCCCTCAAAGGGCCTGGGCAGCTGGCAAGCAGGCCCCCAGCCCCCACCACCTCTTTCCTGCTCCCCGGAACAAAGGGCCTGGGCAGCCGCCAAGCAGGCCACCAACCCTGCCGCCTCTTTCCCACTCACGGGTCCTGGGTCCTGCGCTGTTCTGCCCTGCAGCCTCTCTGTGCACTCAGGAGGTCCCTCAGCCTGGCCTGTGCCCTTTCACAGTCTGGGACCCCTCTGGGGATGTCCAGCTGCTGGTGTGCCTGACCAGCCTGGGTGAGGGGCTGATGGCTGTGTGCAGGCTGGCCAAGCCCCCCAGGAATGTCCCTCACCCCACTGGGTTGTGCACAGCGTGGGTGATGGGCTGATTGACGCTTTCAGGCTTTCAGGCTGCCCACAGCTCCCATTGACCCAATGTCCCAGCAAGGCTGGCTGGACGCAGGTTCTGGGGTTTGTTTATCTTCTATAATTGATGCTGTTCCTTTAAGCCGGCCTACTAACTGAAGCCTCCTCTCTGCTTGACCTCAAGGTGTCTATAATGACACAATGTTACTTAGTGGTGAGGCCCAGGCTGCTGTTTCCTTCAGCTCCCGGAGGATTCTATGATTGTTATTATGTTGCAAACGTGTGTTTTGCTTGAGGTAAGGAGCGGAGCGGGCGCAGTTTCACTTTCACTCCTGCCGCAATCTGCCATTTACTCAGGTCGGTGAGTGGCGGCCTCCATGTTGGCTGGGCTAATTTGCATACAGCCGCTCTGATTGGCTGGTGGGCATGGCTTACCCCATCTCGGAGAAACGGTTAATTTTACTATTTTGCTTTTATTTGTTTAGATAGTATTTTGTAAATGAAAACATACACATATCTAGAATAATATTTGTCAAATTATTGAGTGGTTTTTGTTTTGGGATTAGAGTTATGATTTTTGCTTTCTACATATTTCAGCTTGATAGAGTTTGATAACCATCAGCTAGTCATAGTAATAATAAAAGCAAAACAGGTGAAAATCCTCTATTATATCTAGATAAACTTTCTAGAAAAAAAATGCTATTAAGTTTTTTTTCTTTAATAATTTAGGAGTCATATATATGCAGTTCAATGCTTCTGGGGAAGAATGTAATTTTAAACCCTCAACAATAGAGTACTTGGACAAGTTACTTAACCTTTCTCAGCCTATTTCTTCACTTGTAAAATGCAGATAATAAAAGTAACTACCTCAAAGGTAGTAAAATGGAACAGGAGAATTACTATTCACATTAAATGTCGTGTCAAAGGAAACTATTGGCCTGACTTTTAAATCAGAACAAGAAAGCTCTTCCAAAAGAATAAGGGTTATAGAAGAAATACTGATTCCTAGTGATTGTAGCCTTTGATTCCCCTCAGAACTTCATGTTCATTCATTTCTTCTTTCACACATTTAAGTAGAAATTATCACCCCATGGCAGCTTCTGCTGGGCCCTTTCCCAAAGCCCATTAGGAAAGAATATTTTCTATTCAGGATGTTGAAGGATTTGTCTAATTTTCCAACAAAAATTTCAGAAAAGTTAAATACTGTAGCTCAAGTTCATGCCACCAGGGACAAAAACTTGGTCCCCAACATGTGGTGGAGGGATGGGTGCCTAATGTTGAATCATAGGAAAGATAGAAATAGAGCTGGGTTTCTATGTGTGTGACCCAGATCGCCACAGAATAGTCACGTTAAAATTAATGTTTTTATATTGCTGGCTCATCTCCTACCTCCTGATTAAAAATAGGGCCTCAATTCCTTTCCTCCTTAAAACTCTCTAAAACTCGACGTTTTGCTGATGGTCAGTATCATCTTATGTACCTCCCACTGTGAAAGAACTTGTTGATATATCCTAAGTTGTACGTTGAGACTAGGATCTTGTGGTAGCTTATGCTGTAAACATGCTCCATGAGGCTGCTGCTTCTCTCCTAGGGTCCTGCCTGTTGAGCTATCCAAGATGTAAAACGTTTGAGTTGTCAAATAGCTCTATATTCCTTTATTTCTTCCTGTCACATAAAATCTCAGTAGGAATATCTCTTCCCCCAAATAAGAGACTGAAGCTGTTCAAAAACCCCAGTTTTGTGAAACACTTGCTCCTTGAAGGTTGCACACTTCTCAAATCTGCTTTGTAAAATGTTATTGCAGTTCCTAGCTCCTCTCCAAATAATTCAAATCTATTTTTCTGCCCCAAAATAGACCATATTGTCTTTTTACTTCGTTAACTTCTGGGTTCTTCAGAAAAACTTGTTTCTTCTAGGTTCTTCACAAGAACTTTTTCTGTTATTAGGTAGGAACGTTGTCCCATAAATTCGGTAGATAAAACCAGATTCTTTAGGCTGGACTGTAAGATTAATCTGGGAACCTATATATTGGTAGTTGTGAGAAGGGGAAAAGCTTTTTTTATTATTATTCTTGACAGTTTTACAAATGTCTTCCATTTCCTCCCTTTTTGACCCCTCTACCCTAACCCTGCCCACCCCATGCTTTCTGAGAGCTAACATTTTTGAGGGCCTCTTATGTATTTCATCTCATTTCATGTTTATAATGGATCTCTGAATTAGCTTGCAGTCCCGGATTTTGTCTGTTAGCTAAATTCTCAACTCATTCTCAATCATTGTACATGTTCATCTTTATTGCAGGGGCTAGAAGTCTTAGAAATATATTCTCCAGATTCGGACTCTCTTACTGCCAGGCTTTGAGTGTGGTTTGGATTTTGCCATTGATATTATTTATCCAAGATTTGGAAGGTGAAAAGATGCAGAGGTGAATTTCCCTCCTCCAGTGGAGGCAGCTGATTAGTAGACTTCTGCAGATGTGGATTCCATGGTAGCTAAATTCAGTGTCACTGCCTGGTTCCCGGATTTTGGGTTGTGGGCTGTTGTAAAATTGGCAGCTGTGTCAGGAGGCTTTCTCACCTCCGGGTAATAGCAGCAATTTTATGATCTCTTGCAGCTGCTGTAACATGACTTGAAATCTAATAGCAGCCCTGTTGACTATTTTAGGAATCTCATATAAGTGAAATCATACAATAGTTATTTTTCTGCGACTTACTTATTTCACTTAGCATATCTTCTAGTATCACTCATGTTGCAAATGGTAAGACTTTCTTCTATTCTAAGGCTGAGTTATATGTATTGTATGTGTATATCACATCTTATTTATCCATTTGTGTGTCATTGGACATTGGATTGTTTCTGTATTTTCACTATTGTGAACGATGTTACAATGAACATGGGAGTGCAGATTTATCTTTGAGATCCTGTTTTCAGTTATTTTGGATATATATTCAAAAATGAGGTTGCTCAATCATATGGCAATTCTATTTTTAATAATTTTGAGGAAGTTTCATTCTGTTTTCCATAGCAGTTGAAACATTTTCTATTTCCATTAACAGTTACAAGTGTATAATTTCTCCAAAGCCTTCCCAACATGATCTTTTTTGTTGTTGTTCATAGCCATCACACCAGGTGTGAGGTGATATTAATTGTGGGTTCGATTTGTATTTCCCTGATGATTAATAATGTTGAGCATCTTTTTATATACCTGTTGATAATTTGTGTGTGTGTTTTAGAAATGATATTCAATTTATTTGCTTATTTTTAATAGGGTTATTTATTTAGTTAGTTAGTTTTGTTATTGAATTGTAGGAGTTTCTCATAATTTTTGGGAATGAATCCCCTACCAAGCCCTTATGATTTGCACATATTTCCCCCCGTTCCATAGGCTGCCTTTTCACTTTCTTGATTATTTACTTTGCTTCTTGTTTTTTTGACTTTAGTTTATAAAAACCATTTTTGATGATTCTACCTCATTTGTTTACAATTAAGTATTTTTTAGAGTTTAATGAATATAGATAAATGTGTATTCATTAAGCTAGAATTAGTTACTGAGGTTATATCGGTCAGTAGATAGTATTAACTTAATGATTTAAATTCATTTATTATTTTTTAACATTATTACTTTTCTATTGTTCTTTTCTCTTGAGATGGATCACATCTTCCTATGTAGAATAAGCTTATATTATATCCTGAACATTATAAATGTATGTCATGGAGGTTCTTGATTCTGTTATAATCACCCAAAGACTGTTAATTTTCTTAGCAGACAATTAACTGGATAGTCAAACCAATCTTTTTGCAGCATTTCAAATATCAGCTCAGTGATTTTATCCACACCTGGATTACTCGTAAAATATTATTATTTTTATTATTATTTTTAAGATCCTCACCCAAGGATATGTTTAGAGAGAAGGGATAAAGAGGAAAGGAGAGAGAGAAACATCAATTGGCTGCCTTCCTTATGTGCTCAGACTAGAATCAAACCCACAACCCAGTTATGTGCCTAGACTGGAATCAAACTTGCAACTTTTTGGTTCACAAGATGGTGCTCAACCAATTGAGCCACTGTAGCTGTACATAATGTACTGCTTTTAATCTGCTATTGAATGCATAGTTCAAGGGCCAACCAGAGATTTTTACACAGAATTTGTGATACCCCATCTCGGTCTCTCTTTCTTCCAAGGTTCCCCTGTCACTTTCCAGAATTCTGTACTCTGTTTATTAAGATTAGAAAGATGAGGCTTTTCTGAGAGTTTCAGTCACGATTCAGTGTTAACTATGACACATCGCCAACTCAGCACATGTTTTCTCATTCAGTTTGCTTCTTAGGATAATTGACTCCCCAACAGATTCTGCCTGTCTTTGTTCACTCTCCAGGCTCCTTGGATAATTGTTTATTGTATTTTGTCAGAAGTTTATAGTTTTTATCTGTGAGGAGACTGGTCTGGTAGATTTTTTAATCATATCAGATTTATAACTTTTATTATTCTTAAACAAGAGCAGATTATTTATTGCTCACACAAACTCCTAAATATTGATTCTTAATAAACACCTACCCATGTGATTATTCAATGTCTCAGCAACTTTTATCTCATGATTCTGTTCTTCTCAGCAGCAATAGATAGAGAAAGAGCTGGAGCACCACACACGGGAAGGGCGTATGGCCAGGCAGGGAGGTAGAACACATCATTTTCACTCTCATCCCATTGAATAGAAGTCAGTCACATGGCCACGTCTCATTTCAATGGAACCTAAATAATGACACCAACTCTGCCTCAGAAAAAGGAGAAAATGTTTTCTAATCAGCCAGCAGCCTCCAATACATAGAGTTTTGATCATTAATGTTTTTAGTAGAATTACTACAAATTGCATACTCTGAAGATATCTTAAAATGTTCACAATATTCTTCATCAATATCCACTAAAGATTCCATGAACTACAAATAATATCTGCTCATTATCATCATCCAACTTTTATGGAAATATTATTCATGTTGAGGTACGACTGTCATATAGATCTATAAATTCATTTAAAAACATTATTGAATACCTCTTATATCTAAGATTTATGAGAAATAGTCATTATTGCAGAAGAGCACTTTATAGTCATTAACTCAGGAAAGGAAGAATAACAAAATCAATTCTGTCAAATTACTATTATAGGACAATTTACTTTGTGTATTTCATACTTCAATATATGAGGTTATAACTCATTACTGACAAGAAAGGATACATTATATTCACTTCCTTTTATTAATATAAAGAACATTAATGTGGCAAATAAGATGCAGTACACCAAAAGAAAGAAATCACTAACTTACTATGAGTCAGAAAAGCAAATTCTATATTGAAATATGATACTAGAGATAAAAGAATGAGAAAATTCTCGTTACATATATCTTTTAAAACTGGAGAGAGAGAGAGAGAGAGAGAGAGAGAGAGAGAGAGAGAGAGAGCACTATCTATTTCAACAGCTTTATTTCTGAGGCAGATTCAAGCTTTTTTTAAAAAAGATAATAGACACAGTAAGTTGTTTTCTGTAATACTTTCCTCTCATCATCTAAAATTGGTGTGTTTTTATTTCTATTCAGAGAAATGAAGAGCTAGTGTTGATTCAGGATATTTAGACTTTCAGTACCCTGAGGTGCACTAGCAGGTGAGCTGAGGTCAATATGACTGTCATTTTCTCTCTAAAGAAAAGAAGAAACTATATTTGCCTATGTCACACTTTTCCTTTCTTTGTAGTTGTTTGCTAACTGCTGTGACCATAGCAGTTGGGAAAACTAGGGAATGATAATTGCTGTATACCTTCCCTTCTTTTCATTTCTTTTTTGTTCCTAGATCATAATCTTTCAATTTATTTCAAGGAAAATTGGCTCTCAATTTTGGCTCTCACAAAGCGAAGAAATAAAAATATAGGTCTACATGAATTTTGGTATTTTCAGCAAAAACAAAAAAACAAAAAAACAAACAACAAACAAAAAAAACCAAAAGGGAACTGCTAGAAATTTCCAAGACATGTGAATTAGAAACATAATATCCATAACTGCAATAAAGTGATCATGTTTTCAGTCAACTTAGAATGTGGGATAAACATCTAGGTGTCAGGCATCAAGAAGAGAGAAAATGATGATAAACTTCTTTATCACCCTTTCTCATTACCCAGCACGAATGTGACTTGAAATATGGACCTAAACATTTCCTTAGCTTGTGGGTGGTCACATTTCCCAAAGCTTTCAGGGATCCAAGCTCTATACACATAGACACATTTTGATTTGCTTTACCAAGTGGTCACTCACAGGAAGCTTCTCAGGTGGGCTTTTACATGGAAAGCAAGAGTCAAGTTCAGATGGGCATCTTGCCCACCGTTCTCTCATCATCATGGACATGGGATGCAAAGATGTTTGAGGTCTTCCTGTGATTAATTTGAATCTGCCATTTCAAATTCATTCTCACTGTGTCCCTCCTTATGCACTCAGTAAAACCTAAGACAAACAATTACTATTTTATTTACAACTCCATGCAGGGGCACTGCTTCTTCCAAGCAAAGTCTAGAGTAGAATTTTCCTGGAATACCAAGTTATTGCTCACTATGGAGATCAGGCATGAGACCAACAAAGAACAATGTTCATTTCTAAAGGAGGCAGAGATAAGCCAGTGTAAAACTAATTAGTTGGATCTTTAATTGCATAACTAAGGTGCTTTATGAGTAGCTATGTGGCTCATGGTAGTTAAGAAATTTCTTACAATTCACAGAGAAGCCTATGGGAATGAGTTGGGGATGTTTCTATTTTTTCATGTTTATCATATTCATATCATAATCTTATAATGTGCATTGAGGTCAGGCTCTGGAGTAGTGCCTACAGTCTTATGCATAATACATATTTCTAACTTCTTTCATTTTATCCTATGAATAACACAAGAATATTTGTAACTCTTGGCAATTGAGATGACTTTGATATTCGCACATTGTCCAATGAATGACATTGAATGAACCAGATAAGACATTTATTGAAATTTAGATTTCAATTTTAATTTTTTTATGACATTTTTATTTCTTAAACTAGGGGCCCGGTGCACAAAAATTTGTGCGCTCGGGGTAGAGGGAGTCCCTCAGCCCGGCCTGTGCCCTCTGACAGTCTGGGACTCCTCAGTGGATGTCCTATGATGGCCCCAGTCTGCCAGGCGCCTTTTGTGTGTGTGTGTGTGTATGTGTGTGTATGCGTGGCCACTGGGGACCTGTCCCCAGCTGCATCTGAGGCTCGGAGCAGTCCTCCTGTGTGTGTCTACCTGCTGGGGACCTGCCCCCAGGCACACCGTGGAGGCTTGGAGCAGGCACCCCCTCTATGTTGATCTCTCAGACTCTTGCCCTCCCCAGCATGTTGTTCTCTTTTTTGAGCGTGGCCAGGGCTGGGTGCGGCCTGTCTCCCAAGCTTGCCTACTGCCCATCTTCCTCCAGCCACCAGAAAGCAGGGAAAACCCCGCCTCGTGGTCAGGCCAGCCTTTTCCTGCTCCCTGATCCCCGGAAGGGACCTGGGAAGCCGCCAAGCAGGCCGCCAACTCTTTCCCACTCACC
>PVJC01027717.1:0-23070 GCA_004026665.1 Murina feae
CTTGCTTTCCCACTTCCTGGTGCCCTGCAAGGGGCCTCGGAAGCCCTCCAAGCAGGCCACTGACCCCCTGCCACCTCTTACCCGCTCCCCGATGCCCCTCCAAGGGCCTGGACAGCTGCAAAGCAGGCCACTGACTCCCTGCCACCTCTTTCCCGCTCCCCAATGCTCCTCCAAGGGCCTGGACAGCTGCCAAGCAGGCCACCGACCCCCTGCCACCTCCTACCTGCTCCCCGATGCCCCGCAAAGGGCCTGGGAAGCCCACCAAGCAGGCCGCCAACCTCCTGCCGCCTCTTACCCACTTCGTGGTGCCCTCTGACCCTGCCGCCTCTTTCCCATCACGGGTCCTGGGTCCTGCGCTGTCCCGCCCTGCAGCTGCTCTGTGCACTCGGGAGGTCCCTCAGCCCGGCCTGTGCCCTCTCGCAGTCTGGGACCCCTCGGCGGATGTCCCACCTGCTGGCATGCCTGACCAGCCTGGGTGAGGGTCTTTAAGGTTGCCCACAGCTCCCATTGACCCAACGTCCTAGCAAGGCTGGCTGGATGCAGGTTTCTGGAGTTTTTTCTCCTATAATTGATACTGTTCCTTTAAGGCCTGGGGTTATCTTCTATAATTGATACACTGTTCCTTTAAGGCGGCCTTCTAACTAACGAAGCCTCCTCTGCCTCACCTCGCAGTGTCTATAATGAAACAATTGTTACTTTTACTGGTGAGGCCCAGGCTGCTCTTTCCTTCAGCTCCCGAGGATTCTATGATCGTTATATTGTTTCAAATCTGTGTTTCGCTAGAGGTAGTTTAAGTGGAGTGAGCGCAGCTTCACTTTCGCTCCTGCCGCAATGGAAACGGTCCTTTACTCAGGTCCGTGAGTGGTGGCCGCCATGTTGGCTGGGCTAATTTGCATACAGCCGCTCTGATTGGCTGGTGGGCGTGGCTTACCCTGTCTTGGAGAAACGGTTAATTTTAATATTTCGCTTTTATAGAGTAGATGATATTTCTGATATTTAATAAATACTCAAAAATATATTTTGGGTGTAATAAATGAAATAAAGGAGGAAAATGTTGATCACTAATAAAACTGAGTAATAGGTACAGGGAAGATGACTTATGTCTCTACCTTTCTACATGTTTTAATTTTTCTGTAGTGAAAAACAAAAACATAACCTAGAGCAAATGTTATAGGGAAATGCAAGATTAAAGTTAGCAATAAACATGGAATGTCCTCTGTCATTTTTTCATTGGCATATCTAGACTTCAGCTATGGAAGGAGACCGATGGCCTATGCCAATTCTCTATTTCCCTATTATTGTTTATATATACTAGTATCCTACCTAATCAAAGAGTAATATGCAAATTGACCATCACTCCAACACACAAGATGGCCGCCCCCATGTGGACACAAGTTGGCTGCCACAAGATGGCCTGCAGGGGAGGGCAGTTGTGGGGGGACCAGGCCTACAGGGGAGAGCAGTTAGGGGTAGCCAGGCTGGCCAGGGAGGGTAGTTGTGGGCAATTAGGTCAGCAAGGGAGGGCAGTTGGGGGGAACCAGGCCTGCAGGGAAGGACAATTAGGGGTGACTGGGCCAGCAGGGGAGGGCAATTGTGTGCAAGAGGCTACCTATCTGTGATTCTCTCTCATCATTGATGTTTCTCTCTCCCTTCATCTCTGAAATCAATAAAAATATATTAAAAAAAATAAAAGCAAGGACAACAAAAATATCTGAAGAGATCTTTTTTCTTTTTTTAAAATATATTTTTATTGATTTTTTACAGAGAGGAAGGGAGAAGGAGAGTTAGAAACATTGATGAGAGAGAAACATCAATCAGCTGCCTCCTGCACACCCCCTATTGGGGATGTGCCTGCAACCAAGGTACATGCCCTTAACTAGAATCAAACCTGGGACCCCCTCAGACTGCAGGCCAATGCTCTATCCACTGAGCCAAAATGGTTAGGGCGAGAGATCTTTTTTCTTAAGTGTAAAATAATTCTCAAATAAACATGGCAGAGGCCCACTGTAAGCATCTTCTTTTCAGAAACCTCTATTCATATATTTGTCTAATGAATACAATTAGTAGAATGCATTATTTGCATTTTTAAATACAACTTCCAAAGATAATTCTGCATAATGGATCAAAATAGAAGCCATGTAATTAAGGGTGACTGTGGCAAGGCTGCACTGGAGAGAAGTTGTTTACAAATATTAATAATTACAGATAAAGACTTGTTTTAGCTAATGCTGATAAAACCATGATTCCAGGTACGGTAAGTGCACTGGGAAAACTGGATTTGGTGCACAGGTGTTCTTAAACAAGCCTTTTAAGAATTACTAAAATGCTGAGGATATTCTCTGGTATTGCTTGGCCTTTCCGTATTGCCATTGTCCCTAGAATTGGCTATGATGCTCTCAGCTCCAGCTTTATGACCCTTTCCGTGGTTTCCACACTTGACTTCCCCATCCAGTGTGGATACAAGTGAGAGGTGTGCATAGTTAGCTTGAGTTAGGAAATGTCTCAAAAATGTTATAGTCCATCGTGAATTTTCAAATAGGGATACTTCACTGGTAATGGAGACCCGTATTTAGAATGTACCGGTGGGAGAGAAATTTGTAATCAAATCAGGTACAGACCTGCCTCATGACATGTTAGTTAGGTAGGCATCTTCTCTTTCCCCTAGAACTCATTTCTCCCATGACTTCTTTTGTTGAATTGGTTTGTTATCTGGATACCTCAGTATTTTTATGTGAAGGTCTATACTAGAAATATCAGTGAGTGACATATGTGTATTTAACAATAGGTATATGTACATCTCTCTAAAACAACCTGGGAAGAAACATGGATTTTAGTTCTGCTCACCAGGTATTGGCTGAGTGAACATGAACTGATGACCTAACTTCCAGGACACTCAGATTTTTGGTCTGTGAAATAAAGGGATTTCACTAAATTGATCCCCACAAGTGTTCCCATTCTAAAATCCTAAGTCCTTAGAAACTTTTTGCTTTGGGGAGCGGGGGTCAGATCTCTGCAAGATTCACTTAGTCTGCTCACAGGCCAATAGTCATGACAGATTAGAGATTTCCTATTTAGCATCATCATAAGCGCTAGGCAAATGGTGGAGATGTAGTTAGCCATATGGTGGTCAACTGCTCAAGAACAGAACTGCAGCTCTACATAGTAGATTTCCTGCAGCGTCTTGGAAAACCTTCTGTAAGTAAGATCACACCTGGAATAATTTGGAAAATCTTCCCATCCATAACTTTCCTTGTTTACTTAAAAGCTAATGAGAACTGCCAAACCCTATGATTATAAAACACGTAACACACAAAGCCTGAAGGTACGTTAATCTTCTCTTCAAAGAACACCATCATTAGGGTGATATTTTTGGGTAAGCTCTGTTTTGAGACTATAAAAGTACACTTTAAAAGATTTACTTCATTGCTAAAGGACCATGCTAATACTATCAAATTGCTATTTTTTTCCTGATAATATTTAATTTTCATAGTACAAAGTTTCCAGGCTGTAGATTTGTTGTTTATTTTTTTTAAACCCCGGCTGTATTATTTGGCATGAGTCAAATTTTGAGGTAGTGTCAATTTTGAAATTCCGCCAAGTATAAAAGGCATTTTGCTCTCTGGCTTAATTTATTTGGCCACCAACTATACAGCTTATCAGCTTCAATCTTGTCATTTTTGGCTGAGAGGTGCAGATTTCCATCCACACACCAGGTTTTAGCTGCATTTGTCATTTTCAAATACAGCCAACTGCTAATTAATTTTTTAAGAGTAGGTAATAGGTGCACGTGATAAACATTTTGAAATATATAAAATGACTTACAATGGAAAGTAAGTCCCCCTTTTATCCTCTCTCACCAGGTCACATAACTTTGGTAAATAGAGATTGGATTATAATTCTTTATTGTTTTTGTAACCTCTTAGAAAAACAATAAAACTAAAAAATGTGGCAACATTTTCAACTCTGATCTGTTTTCCTAAATAGGTCATATTTTCTAATATTTCTGACTTTTCTTAATTTAAGATCATTTATACCTCACTTTGTAAGTAAAGCTCAAGGCATTATATCTTTAATAATCACTTCCTTTCACATCTTCAGAAAATGAACTGTTTTAGAACTTGGAGTGAATATATATATATTTTTAAATGGAGATAGTTCTTTAAATTCAAATAAACTTTTATTTTAGAATAGTTTTAGATTTACAGAAAAGTTGGAAATATAGTACAGAAGCTTTACGTGCTTTGCACTCAATGTTCTCTAACATTTTACATTATGATAGTATATTTGTCACAATTAAACATCAACATTGATAGTATTAACCAAACAGTTTTTATTCTATTTCATTAGTGCTACGGACAGAATGTTTCTGTCCCCCAAATTTACATGGTGAAAACTAATTCCCAGTGTCTTTGGAGGTGGGGCCTTTGGGAGTTAATTAGGCCATGAGGGTAGAGCCCTCACGAGTGGCATCAGCACCCTTATAAGTAGACATGAGGTGACCTCTCTCTGCACCTGTGAAAACCCAGCAAGAGGGCTTTCACCAAAACCCCAACCATGAGGGCATCTGGACCTCAGACTCCTCACCTAAGAACTGCGAGGAAGGGGTGTGTTCAGGGCACCCAGTGTATGCTCATTCATTAAAGCAGCCACCACTAGGACAACCAGCTTTTCCTAATGTTCTTTCTCTGTTCCAGGATCCTCTCAGGACAGCACAGAGTAATGAGTTGTCATGTTCTTAGTGTCCTATGGTCTATGACAATTACTCCAAGTTTCCTTGTTTTTCATGATTTTGATGGTTTTGAGGAATACTTGCCAGGTATTTTGTAAGAAGTCCTTCGATCTTATTGTTGTTTCTCTCTCTTTCAATCTCTCATGATTAGATTAGATTTATGAGTTTGGGGAGGAATATCTCAAAGATGAAACACTATACTTATCATATCATATCAGAGGTATGTGCCATTATCATGATATTGCTATGTTAACCTTGATCACTTGGGTGAGAAGTGCTTGCCCATTTCTCCCCTGAAAAATGACTCCTCCTACCTTCTTTCCAGTCACTAGTCTTTGAAAACAAGTCACTAAGCACAGCCCACACTCAAAAGAAAGAGGAATTGAGCTCTGCTTTATTAAGAAGGAGGGGGAGTATTTCCATATATATCTGGAATTCTTCCCTATGGAAGTTTTATCTCTTTCACACTATTACATTTGAACTAAAACTATCTAATCTAATAAAAGAGTGATATGCAAATTAACCATCACTCCATTACACCTAAGCCACACCCACCAGCCAATCAGAGCCATAATATTCAAATTAACCCAGCCAAGATGGCATCTGGCAGCCATGGAGCTAGAGCAAACAGGAGGCCAGCGATGGAAGAAACTGCTTGCCTAGGCTGGCTGTGGCCTCTGCTCAAGGCAACAAAGTTTCAATTATAGAAGATAAATAAACCCCAGAAACCTGCTTCCAGCCAGCTTTGCTGGGGCCTTGGGTCAATGGGAGCTGTGGCCAGCCAGCAAACAGCCAGCTCTTAGCCCCTCACCCAGGCTGTAGCAAATGGACATCCCCCGAGGGGTCCCAGACTATGAAAGGGCACAGGCTGGGCTGAGGGACCCCCCAAGCACACAAATTTTTGTGCACCGGGCCTCTACTTCTAAAATAAATGTCTGTTTAAATTTAAAGAACTATCTCAGTTGACAAACAATTATATGCTCTTTGTATATATCTATTAGAAAATACTGGTGACATCTAAACATTGTTATCTGAGATATTTCCTTTGTAACTTTAAATGAAGAAAATAAATGCTAATAGTTGTTATCTGCTCAACCAATATTTATTGAACATCTTTGGACAAGTTCTTTTAGACACCTGAACACAACATGGCACACTGGATGCTCACAGTGGAGCTTATGGGTTAATGGACATTTACACAATGGTGTGATTGTTGACTGGGGTTTGGTGTCATTGTGTTAAAAACAAGAAAGAGGAATAGTCCTTGGAGACTGACAGAGTCTTTGACAGCAATGCTAGCCCCTGTTATTGCTGTCTGATTTTAGATGAATAACGTTAATTCCCTGAGCTTTACTTTTCTTATTTTCTCAGGGCTTTTGTGAGTATTCAAGTGAAGTCAGCAAAAATGTCTAAATGTCACTTTCATTTTTCACGCATGCCTCTTCGTTATGTGATTTTGCATCTTCTCCCATCAAAATGTGAGGATCACTCTCTACCCTTACATCTGGGTTTAGCCTCTTAGGACTTGCCTTTTGCTAATGGGACACTAACAAACATGATGCAGAGGCTTAGAAACATCAATGGTGAGAGAGAATCATTGATTGGCTGCCTCCTCATGTCCCACATGGGAATCAAGTCCACAACCTGGACATGCGCCCTGACCAGGAATCAAGCCTGGTTCATAGGTGGATGCTCAACCACTGATCCAGGCTGGCTAGGCAATGCAGAGACTTTAAAAGAACTTGTGTGTTGGGATTTGCTTCCTCACTCCTTCTGGAATCCTATCTGGCATGTGAACAAATTCAAGTTTTTCTGCCTAAAGATTGAGAGACTGGGAGAAGAATGAGGTAACCTTCCTAGTAGACAGCCCCTCCCAGGCAGGTGGGTGAGACCATCTGCATAAAGTGGTCCCCAGCAAGTTCACTGTCTGACCACAGAATATCAAATTACCACAAACATGTGAGTGAGCCCTGTTCAAGAGCAGTAGAAAAAGTGTTTTGATGAGTGCATCCCAAATTGATAATCCAAAAAATTAGGAGCTAAATAAATGATTATTCTGTTAAGACACAGTTTTGAAATGGTTTATTATATAGCGAGAAATAACTGGGCAGACACATATGCCATCTAGAATGGTGACAGGAAGACAGTACATGTTCCAAGTTTCAGAGATAATGCTGTTTTTTTTCTTTTTTTTAATGGAAAATAAATATAGTTGTGCCCTGCTTAATAACAATCATATGTTCTGAGAACTGCATCGTAAGGCAATTCTGTCGTGGAACATCACATAGAGTACATCTACACAACACCTGGGCTCTATGGCACAGCCTAATGCTCCGAGGATACAAACCTGTACTCTGTTACTGAACTACATATTGTAGGCAATTATAACACAATGACAAGTATTTGTGTATCACACTGAAACACAAAAAAGGGCCCTACATGGTTTGACTTGGTGGATAGAACAACGACCTGAGGACTGAAGGGTCCTAGGTTTGATTCCAATTGAGGGCACATGCCCAGGTTGCGGGCTCAATTGCTAGTAGGCAGAGTGCAGGAGGCAGCCAATCAATAATTCTCTCTCCTCATTGATATTTCTACCTCTCTCCCTCTCCCTTCCTCTCTGAAATAAAAATATTAAAAAAAGAAAAAGAAGCAGAAAAAGTACAGTAAAAATACAGTATAAAAGATGCAAAATGGTTCACCTGTGCAAGGCATTTATTATAAATGGAGCTTGCAGGACTGGGTGAGTCAGTGAATGAGTGGTGAGTGAATGAAAAGGCCTACGACATTACCATGCACTGCTATAGATTTTATAACACTGTACCTGAGGCTACACTAAATTAGAGAACAATATGAGACTAAATCAAGTGCAAGAGCAAATGATGCAATCAAGAGATGTAGGTAACAGATGTATGAGGTTGCTGCTAGCATAATATGGCATACTGTTTTCGAGCTAAGATTTTTTCTTTGCAAGTAGAAAGAGTATACTCTAAAATAACAATAGAAAGAATAGTATAGTGACTACAGAAAGTAGTACCATAGTCATTTATTATCAAGTATTACGTCCTGTACATCATTGTATGTTCTAAACTTTTATATGACTGACAGTGCAAGGTTGTCAACACATCATCACCACAAACACGAGTAACGCATTATACTCCAACATTACAATGGATATGACACCACTAGGAGATAGGAATTTTTCAGCTTCATTATAATCTTATGGAACCACCATCATCTATGCAGCCTGTCATTAAGTAAAATATTGTCACTCAGCGCACGACTATATACAACTTGGAATGGATTTAGATTTGGGACAAATTGTTACATAAGGAGATTTTCCTTAAGTGGCTAAAGAAAGTTTAAAAGCAAGTAACAATAAAATAAAACGTTTTTGGTACAGAACCAGCAATACAAAAAATATTTTATGAATACATTTATGAATATACACTCATTTTGTAATAGTGAAATTTTTTTAAAAATATATTTTATTGATTTTTTACAGAGAGGAAGGGAGAGGAATAGAGAGTTAGAAACATCGATGAGAGAGAAACATCAATCAGCTGCCTCCTGCACACACCCTACTGAGGATGTGCCTACAACCAAGGTATATGCCCTTGACCGGAATCGAACCTGGGACCTTTCAGTCCACAGGCCGACGCTCTATCCACTGAGCCAAACCAGTTAGGGCAATAGTGCAGTTTTTAAGTCTATATCGTTAACTGTCCATAGTCCACATAGAGATACAACTCCACATTTCTATAGCAATACGTTTTTCTTTAAGAGAGGTCAGAATGCAATATCTACTTAAGTTTAAAATGAACACAGTATAGCCCAGTGGATGTGGCTCAGTGGTTGAGCACTGACCTTTGAACCAGGAGATCACATGTGGATTTCTGGTCAGGGCACATGCCTGGGTTGCAGGCCCAATCCCCAGTAGTGGCATGCAGGAGGCAGCTGATCAATGATTCTCTTTCACCATTGATATTTCAAACTCTCTTTCTCCCATCCTCTCTGAAGTCAATAAAAACACATTTAAAATGAGAACAGTATTCCCAAGCAGTCACTCACCTGTCCCCAAAAGCCTCTTCTCTGGCCATCTGGTCTCCTAGAGATTTTCAGTCTGACGGTTACCCCACGTTACCTACTTTCCTATAATTGAATAATCGTTAAGTGCTTTTATACTCAAACTCTCTGTTAGTGGAAAAACAGACCTGGATGTTTTTTTCTCAAAAATGAAATACGTTTTTGCTGACCCCAATTTAGAGACAAGTGTCTCTGACCTCAAAAGCATCACAGTTGATCACTATGATTAGAGCAAAAAAATTCTGTGATTTTTTTCTGAACTATAAAGCTGATTTGTTCTGTAAAACAAAGATCTTTCCAATGAAAGGAAAGGGTGAAGTGGGTAATTGCTAGCCTAAGGATAAGTTAATATGCCATTCAATGACTCACAAGCATCATTGGGCCCCACTGAGGATACAACAAAAAAGGGCCCAACACTGACTCTTTGAGAGTTAAATTGAGGGTTCAGCATGCAAGCCCCATTAAAAATAGCAGTGGTGGCATGCCATCGTATGGTGACCAATCTAGGAGTAGAACACATGGAAGCCCATACATTAAATGAGGCTGAAAAAGCTCCCCAATATGTACCTCATGCTTATTCCAGCACAGATGCCATTGCTTAGCATGTTGTTAAATTCTTCACAGGAAATTGATGAAAGAGTTGACTTATGTTACAGGCTGACTTAATAGTAGGAAGTGCACTCGAGATGCAATGAGAAAATCAGTCCTATAACAATCAGTAGTGGAGGAAAGAAGTAGGTCCCCCCCACCCCCTGCCACACACCCAAATAATTGTAGAAGATAATTACCAGGGATTATAGTCTTCTTGTCAACTACACTATTATCAGTACCGAGTTACTCAGAGTATATTCCATGTCAGGTTAATAAGTGCTGCTTGAACAAACCTTAAAGGAAATAGCTCTACCTCTCAGAATAATTGCTTACATACCTTCTCTTCCACATCTGTCCCCACTGCCACAAAAACAAAATTACCCAACAACTAAACACAAGTAAACATTACTGAGCTATTAGTTCATTAGTAAGACTAAATGTATCAATAGGGTGATAGGATTTATAAATTCCCTTTATTTCAGAAATCTAGTTACTCAATATTCCCATCCTGTAGTATGTCTGTTTCCTGTAAGTTTATTTAAAAAAAGTAAAATTTATTTGAACTAAAAACGAGCGGACCTCCTCCCACTGACGAGTTAAAATTGATTAGAATTTATTATGTGTGTCTAGAGATTAGGAAAAGTGATAAATTGAAGTTCTAACTAGTTATGGAAGCTAATAAGCTAGAGTAGAGAGGGTGAGAATCTAATAGGTATAGATTAAAAATAGTTATGGACATTGATTCTATGCCGGGTGGTGACTATATCAACACACTATATACTAAAGGCTGATTGCTTTTTCCTACTAAACTTGACTGGATCTACTTTTAGTAAAATATATAGCCAAAGTACTTGTTAGGTTTGGGGGATAAATTAGTATAATTTTAAAAGTGAGCTTTAATTTGAAAAAGAACCTTTAAAATAATTTTGAAATATTGAATATAGAGTTTTGTATTTACCATACACAAAAAATTAATTTTTTAAGCAGAGATGAAATATTAAAACAGAATGTGTCTATGTACAACACAAAGCCTCAATATATTCAGAAGATCAATATCATACAGATTTGTATGCTGATAAGGTAACTTTAAATCATTAATAGGTGAATACTTTAAAATGCTATGTCTAGAAAATTAACAACATGCTATTAAAAAGCTCCTGAGCAAAATGAGAATGATTTTGAGGAATTTCAGATTAAACAACAATAAAAAAAATCCCATGTTAACATTTGTGGAACAAAACCAACCAACGCAAAATCTAGAGGGAAGTAAATAAATTTAAATATGTTAATCAGGGAATAATAAAGATTGACAATTATATCAAGGACTAGGGGCCTGGTGCACGAAATTCATGCACTGGGGAGCAGGGGTTCCTCAGCCCAGTCTGCTCCCTCTCACATATTGGGAGCCCACAGGGGGTGTCCTACTGATAGCTTAGGCCCACTCACTGCTCCCCTAAGCTGAAGTCTGGCCTCCCTTTGTGGGAGGTGAACAGCATAATCAGGGGAAGCCACCAGCCCCATCACCCCCCTACTGCAGCCACTGCCAGTCACCACAGCCACCAAGGTGTTTTCATCAACACGCACTCCAATCCCTTCAGCATGAAGAAATGACAATTTTCTTTAGTCATTTTTAAGATGTCTTTCATAGGATATGACATTTCTTTCCTTTTTTTTTTTTTTATCCTCACTTGAGGATATGTTTCCATTTATTTTTAGAGAATGTGGAAGAGAAGGGAAAAACAGAGAAACATCAAAGTGAGAGGAACACTTTGATTGGTTGCCTCCTGCATATGCCCTGACCTGGACCCCGACCAGGGAGGAGTCTGAAATCTAGGAACATGCCCTTGGTCAGAATTGAACCCAGACCCTGCGGTCAGCAGGCTGAAGCATTATTCAGTGAGCCAAACCGCTAGGGCAGGATATGACATTTCTTAGCACTCCAGCAGTGGACCTTCATTTTTTTTCTCCAGGAGTGTGGTGGAAAAACCCTAGACCGCCTTTAGGGATTCTTATTACCCAAGTTACTAAGAATATTACCCGTGGCATACAGGGAGCTTAGCCAATGAGCGGTAAGAAAAGGTGTGTCCTCTGTAGTTCACTCTGATCACCGGTTCCACCCTTGCCCCTCCAATCCCAGCTCGACCCCTGCCCAGGCCTGTAACCTCTGCAGGCCTGGGCAGAAGACCCTTAAGCCCCTCCGATCGCCGGCTTCAGAGGCCAGGCCTCTGTGATCACCAGCTCTGGTCCTGCCCCCTGCCATTACCGGCTCTGCCCTTGCCCCACTGGCAGCCTCTGGCCAAAGCTGCAGGCCTGGGCAGGGGACTACTAGGCCCCTCCGATCGCGAGCTCTGTCCCTGCCCCACTACAGCCTCTGGCCAAGGCTATAGGCCTAGACAAAGGACCCCAAGACCCCTGCAATTACAGGCTCTGCCCCTGCCCCACTGCAGCCTCTGGCCAAGGCTATAGGCCTGGGCAAGGGACTCACAGGCCCCTCCAATTGCCAGCTCTGCTTCTGCCCAGGTCCTGAGATCGCAGGCTCCACTCCTTCCCCACTACAGCCTCTGGCCAAGGCTCCAGGTCTGTGCAGGAGACCCACAGACCCTTGCTTGGTTGGCTCCATGAGTGCCCAGACCTCTGCGATCGCAGGCTCTGCCCTGCCCTGCCCCTCCAATCACTGGTTCTGCGGAGCCCAGGCCCCTGTAATCTCCGGCTTTGCCCCTGTCCAGGTCTGAGGCCTCTGGCCCAGGCCTTATGCCTGGGTAGGGCACCCTCATACCTCTCCGATCACCAGCTCTGCCCCTGCCCCCACCAATCACCGGCTCTGCCTCTGCCCCTCGATCACCAGCTCTGCCATTGCCCATGCCTGAGGCCTCTGGTGAAGGCCTCTGTCCTGTGCAGGGCACCCCCTGCCTCCTCTGATTGCCTGTTCTGCCCCTCGGGCCCTCTGCCTCCCCTGCCACTTCCTGGCTAACAAGCCTGACCACTTCAGTGGCGGGGCTGAGCCAGACTGAGCACTGCCATCTTGTGGCTATGGGCACCACTATATTGTGGCCATGGGGGTGGGCATCGCTGTGACAGAATGACACCTAATTTGCATATTACTCTTTTATTAGATAGGATGTGGCTATGGATGCTGCCATCTTGTGGCTATGGGGCCACCATCTTTGTGAAGGAGTGATGCCTAATTTGCATATTACTCTTTTATTAGCTAGGATAACTTTTTTAGTTATTCTGAATTTTAGTTCCTACAAAAAAAAAAAAGGCAAAAAAATGCTTTGTTCTTTTCCTTTGCTAGACTGTTGAATAATATGTTGATTAAATATTAACAATTCTGGTATCCAAATTGTGTGCTAATATTCATTTAATTTATACTTCTATTTCTGAAACTCTTAAAATGAGAAGTATCTAATCTTATAAGCAAAAAGGAATATTTCCTTTTGAAAAAATAATAAAGATGCCTTTGCAATTCCATAAAATTCCTCTCCTCTTTGGAAGTGTTAAAACTTTTGTATATATATTTAAAAAAACAAAAACTTAAGACTGCTTATGAAATCTGAAACTGTGGTGGTTTCGGGATGTTTCTTATGAAAGAGTCTTAGACTAGAGTTGAGACCTCTGCTTCCTGTCATTTTCAAAAAGAGAGCACCTCTTGTGCTGGGGCACTAGTTCAATACTCACTCAGAGGCATGAGCAGCGCTTCCTGAATTGCCAATGCATTTTCCACAGGACCTGGCTGTCCCCTGGAGGATGCCCGCATACAGGCAACAGGCAACACTGACAATGTGCAGAGGTTAGGAAACCTGACAAAGCACAGCTGGCGGTGAAGCAAGCTTTCAGACTGAAAAATATCAAGAGGAATTAGAAACAAAAGGTGAATGCAATTATACCCCTTTATTTTACAGCTAATTTATAATAGGAAAAAATCTCTATAAAATGGAAATATTTTATAAACCTGAGGACGGTGAGCATGACAGTTAGCAATATCATGATGTTGAGTTGTGTCACATTAAGGATATTCATGGACAGGGAGACATTAAATTTAATAAGTTAAAAAATAAATGGCTTTTTAGAAAATGTAATGGGGGAGTTTATTTTTACTTTCCATTTTGAACCTGTGCCTCACTTTCTGGGATGTTTTTGTTGAGAAGACAGGCTGTAGGAGGACTGTTGGTATGAGTTTTTTGTGTGTTTTTTTCCAGCTGGGCTGACAGACAGAAATTTCCTCCCAGTCAGCTTCTGTTGATTCTTTTCCTTAAAAAAAAAACAAAACAAAAAAACCAAAAAACTTCCTATGGCATCTTATGAGGCTTGTCTAAGTAATTTAGTCAAGTACATAAAAGATACTTCTAACTTGCACAATTATTTGACTTTATAAAAGTATACAGGAACCAGCCAGGTCCTTAATTTTTTTCCCCCCTCAACTTAATTTTGAAACTGTTCAAACCTATAGAAAAGTTGCAGAACAGTCCAATGCATACCTATTTCCATGGGCTGAATTCTGTTCCTCCAAACTTTATATGTTTATGTTGAAACCTTAACCCCAAGGACCGTGGTATATGATTATTTTTTGGAGGTAGGACCTTTAAATCAGCACTTAAGTTAAAAGAAGGTTGGCAAGATAGGCCATAATCCATACAGACTGGCATGCTTTTAAGAGTAGAATTTTTGAAGGGATGAAGCAAAACAAAGAAAAGGAGAAAAAGAAGGAAAAAAAACTTTCTAGACACAGACAATAATATGGTGATTACCAGAAGGAAAGGAAGTTTGGGGAGGTAGGAGCAGGATAAATGGTGATGGAAGAAGACTTGACTTGGGGTGAACACATAATACAACATACAAATGTTGTGCTATGGAACTGTACACCTGAAATCTATATAATTTTATTAATCAGTGTCACCCCAAGAAATTCAATTCACAAAAAGGAATAGAAAATTTGGACATACAAAGACACCAGGGGAGAGGGCCTGGGTGACTACGGGAAGAGGCAGCAGCAGCAGAGTAGCCATTAGCAAGCCAAAGACAGAGGCCTCAGAAAAATCTTAGCCAGGTGACACTTTGACCTTGGACTTCCAACCTCCACCATTGGGAGAAAATAAATCTTTGTTGTTTAAGCCATCCCATCTATGGTATTTTGTTACGGCAGTCGTAGCAAACTAATACACTTATATACCTTTCATATCTGTTCACTAACTGGTAACATTTTGCGACATTTGCATGCTCATTCCCTCATACACACACAAGAATATATAAAGCAAACATACACATATGTGGACTTACAAATCCACACTTTTGGCAGGGGCAGAGGAAGTGATGAACCCTCTGAGTGTTAGTTGCAGGCATCATTGACACTTTTCTGTATTTCCCAAGGACCATCACATTTTCTCCATAGCCACACTATAAATATCACGTTCAGGAAGTACAAACAGCGATACAGTTACCAAATATACTATCGTATTTCAATTTTTCCATTAGTCTTACTACAGTTAGTTTTTTTTTAATGTTATTGTTTTCTCTAACCTTAAACTTAATCAAGGCAAACATTACATTTAATTGCCAAGTCTCTTTAATCTAGAATAGTTATCTGGCTTCTTTTTTTTTTTTAGGTCTTTTAATGCATTAATCTTTTGAAAGAGCAGCTATTTTATAGAATGTTTCTCAACTTGTATTTGTCTGATAGTTTCTTTTTTATTTTCTCTCTGATTTCAGAGATGAAGGGAGAGAGAGAGAGAGAGAAATATCAATTCAATGAGAGAGAGAATCATTGATCGGCTGCTTCCTGCACACACCACACTGGGGATCGAGCCCACAACCTGGGCCTGTGCCCTGACCGGGTATTGAACTGTGACCCCCTGGCTCAACCACTGAGCCACTCCAGATGGGCTGGAATCTCTCACCTTTTAGATTTGTCTAATTAGTTCCCCATGATACCATTTAAGTTTCTTTATCACCTGTATTTTCTGAAACGGTTAAAATGTGATGTAAGGATTTCATAGCTACAGCGTAATTATTTTTGGCAAGTATATTTTATAAGTTGTACTATACTTTATATTGTATCACATTAATATTTGGTTGTCCTAGTATTAAATTATTACCTTACTGTTAAACTGAGATGTAATTTCATCACTAGGTACACATTAAAATGTTTTACTACATTCACAAAACTCATGTTTGCTTTTTACTCAAATTGATATTATTACCCTATAACTGTAAATGATATTTTATTTATTTCAGTAACTATATAGACTAATTTCCTGAGAATACACCCTTAAATGTCAGAAAATTATAAGAATAAAATATCAACACATTTTAAAAATTAGATTCTAAAACTGATTCTTATTGCCCCACCAATTTCACAGCTAGAAATAGTCTACAGACACTTGGCAAGTTCATAAATATTATATAGAAGGATATTCAAGACACGAGTATTTATAGTCACAAAAATGTAGGAACAACCTACGGTTCATCAAGAGAGGACGTTCTCAACTTAATATGGATCATTCATAATATAAACATTCAAAAAATGCAGCCAGTAAAAGGCAATTAAGGAGATCTCTGCCTATTGTAGGCAAGATTTATTTAGTGAGAAAGGCAGCTTTCAGAACCCTATATATAGTGCATTTCCATTTATGTTTTAAAATAAATTAACTGATTGATTAGAGAGTATCTGAAAACATACTCAAGAAATTTTCACAAAAAAATGTTAGAGAATAACTTTGACAAAGATAAACATGGATTTCTTTCTTAAAAGTAATCAGTTTGAATAAAGATTTATTCAGGTTAAGACATACTTCTGATTGTTCACATTTGTCTAAATTACTTTTCAAGTACATACTGCATGAAGTCTCTATGTCTAATACTCCTCAAAGTTTTAAGAATAAGAGACAGTCTTTTGCAGAGTTAAGTATTATTTATTCACTGTAAGAAAAGCAAACAAGATGTCTTAAGTTTACATCTGAGCTGGCTGACCCTAATGCATTCTCTGGCCAATCTATCTAACCACAAACATGACTTAGAAATTGAAGACTGACCAAAGACACCTGATCTTGTTGCTGAAAAACTTAAGTCCTGAAATCAGAACACTTCATAGATCAGAAAACTTGGATTCTACAAAAAGAAAAATTACAAAAATAACAACCATAACAGATACTGAGAATGATTCTCATGATAAATAGAAGAAAGAATCCAACCAATAGTACAAAACAAATTGCACTTTCTTGGAGGAAAAATATTACATTGAATAGCTATCATCATTATCAACACAATGAAATCAGTAGCACACTTCTGGCTAAAGCAGCGGTTTTCAACCTGTGGGTAGTGACCCCTTTGGTGGTCAAACGACCCTTTCACAGGGGTCACCTAAGACCATCCTGCATATCAGATTTTTACATTATGATTCATAACAGTAGCAGCATTACAGTTATGAAGTAGCAACAAAAAATAATTTTATGGTTGGGTCACAACATGAGGAACTGTATTTAAAGGGCCAGAAAGTTGGGAACCACTGGGCTAAAGGTTCTTATTTCTCATAAAACATCTATAGAGAGCATTCTTGCATAATAAAAGCAAAATATGCTAATTAGACTGGATATCCTTCCAGACAAAGCTGGGGCTGTGAGGGAAAGGCAGGCCTACTCTTGCATGAATTTTGTGCATCTAGTATATGTATATATGTGCATATGTATATGTGTGCCTGTGTGTATTTATATGGCTGATTTTATTTTGAAGATTCCCAAATATTGTATCACTAGTGGCCCATTGCACGAAGATTCGCGCAACAGGCCTTCCTTCCGCTGGCTGCCGGCACCAGTTTTGCTCCAGCACCTGGGACCCAGGCCTTTGGTCCAGCCGCAGCAGCGAGGCTTGGCTTCTCTGCTCTGGCTGCTCCAGCCCCTCCTTCTTTTATTGTTTCCAGCTCCTCAAGCGGAGGCCAGAGCTGGCTGGAAACCTGTCTCGCCCCTGGTGACCCAGGCCTCAGCCCCTCCTGGAGTGGAGTCTAGGGCTGGCGGGAAGCTTGGCTTCCTCCATCGCCAGGAGCAACCCAAGCCCCCTGCTCGCTCCAGCTCCTTGGCCACCACCATCTTCAGTCTTTACTCCATGCCTGTGTATGCAAATTAACCACCATCTTTTTTTTATTATTAATCTGCATAGTTGTTCTATTGGCTGGTGGGTGTAGTGGAGTGGCACCAATTTGCATGTTTCTCTTTTATTAGTGTAGTTATTAGGAGGCATATTATATTTAGTTGTCCCACTAAATATTATAGGGGGGGGAGAGAGAGAGAGAGAAACAACTGTTTAATTTCAGGAGAACACTTGAACACTTTCTGGTTTGTACATTCTTGTAAATGACACACGTCAGCCTACAGGAAGTGCTGGCTCTTTCTGTTTCCCAGGGGTGGTTTGCCCCTCCTCTGGGGAAGCACTTACTGAGCCACGCCTGGAAGTGAAAAGAGAACACACGAGGGACTCTGGTCCTGCTGAGTTTCCACTGCTCTCGACTGGTTTTCACACTGAATTCCTTTCACCTTTCATTAGAGAGAGTGAGTTCCGTCTGTGCTTCCTTTTCATTTTGTTCATCTTCCCCAAATTAACTCAAGGTTTTGTCTCTGAAACAAAATGCTAACATTCATTCAAATCAGGAACACAGAAGTAAACTTTTTTTTAAAGTTACTCTTGAGATTTTTGGTAAAACCTACACCCACATTCAAATATTGTTGAATTGTTTGTATGGTTTAAAAATGAAACAGCTAAATATTCAACCAACACAGCCATCTTCTTTGTTCCCAGATACGCTTCTTGATGAGCAGTACACCAAACTGCATCCTCCTCTTATATTAACTCAACTGCATAGGCTCCCAGTGCCCCAAACTTCCTAGGGACCTTGATTTTCAAGAACATTGGGATGACTCACACCACATCATGGCACTTCCCCAAAGTTTTGCTATGCATCTCACCTGCCCAAGATTTCGGCATACAATTGCAAAGTCACCCAAGTTCAGTCCATATTCATGTAAGCTCTCTGTGGTTCAATTTAACAGAATTCACCTCCTTCTCCAATTTAATTTTAGCACAAAAACAAACACATTTTTACTCCAGCTGAAGGGAAGATAAGAGACTACACTTGGCTTACCTCTGTGGGCTATTTCATTGTATTCTATCATAAGGAAACTAGTCTTTGGGAGAACACATAGAAACTACGATGAATTAACTCAATAAAATTAAAGGAATTTAATTCAATCTAGCGAACAAGAAGAACAATCACATTAAATGAAGTATGAGGGTGCAGTGCATGGCATATTATCCCAGCAACTGCAAGCCTCCTGGTACACCACAAAGCACATTCCAGTGAAGGCGCTTCATTTAATGGCTTCAGTTAACTGATCTGCAGTTTGTGAAACAAACATCCCTACATAATTTCTCTTTTGACCTCCTAATAACCTATATTTGCACTTATTTTCTTGCTGTCTTTCCTTAGAGAAACACATCAATTGGTTGCCTCTTGCACCACCCTGACCAGGGAGGAGGCTTCAGCCAAGGCACACGCCCTTGATCGGAATTGAACCTGGGACTCTTCAGTCTGCCGTTCCATCCACTGAACCATGGTGGCTACGGCTGATGCCTAACTTTTTAATTTAACTTTAAATTAAAGTTGATGTGAAAAGAATAATAAAATTTTAATGCTTGTGTTTTATTGTGTAAACAAAGTTTTAGATGGGAAAAAGAACAATGGTTAAAACAATTATTTATGTACAGAAATAAAATTAAAAATTATGTTGAACTATATTAATCATATTTGCACTGAGCTTCACATTTTTATATGTACATGTGCAATGTAAACAATGAAAGTACTTTATCTCTAGCAATTACAAAAATAACATACATTTAGTAGGTACTCAACAAATATTTGCTGGCTCAACAATTATGAAATTCAACTGATACAAAAGGGTATAGAGTAAATTTTCCTTCTCTCTTCAGACATCCAGTTTGTATCCCCAGAGGCAATCACCATTTTACCAGTGTCGTTTGTATTTTTCTAGAGATATTATAAGTCCAGCTAAGCATGTGTGCACTCATATAGATGGGCATCTATGTGTGTTTGTTTGTGAATGTATGTATGTACACACCATTGTCTTTTTTTTTTTCTTCCTCCCCTTAAATAGGAACAATATACACAATAGCTGTACCTTCCCTTTTGCATCTACTATATTTTGGGTATCATTTCATATTAATTTTTAGAAAACTCCTTTACATAGATGGCCTAGTATCCTTGGATATGTTCTCAATTTATTAGGCCAGTCTATTACTGGGATTATTTAGGATTTTGTGACTTTAAACAATGTTGCAATACATCTTTGCATTGATATCATTGCTCATATGTGCAAGTATCTGGAAGATAACATCCCAGAAATGGAATTGCTGAATCAAAGAGTAAATGCTTTAAAAATTTTAATGGATATTGGCAAATTTTCTTCCAAGACACTGCACTGATTTATATTTCCATCAACAGTGTCCAGGGGCATCATTTTCCATCATGCTGGCCAACACAATATTATCAGATGTTGAGATCATTGAGTTAAAAAATTACATCACATTGTAACTTCCATGGAAGACGTTTAAAAAATTAATCCCACATTTTAAAGACATTTGTATTTTAACTTCTGTGAATTGTCAGAAATGCTAACATATTTTTACTACTTTCTACTCTAAATTTGTCATTACATTTTCCTCACTTTCCCACCTCACTGGCTTTGCATTTGCAATTTTCTCTTCTTGAATTGCCTTCCTCAGGATTTCCTTAAGTCTTAAATTGGAATGTAACTCTATATGCACAGAATATCTCCAGGTGGTGGTTGAGTAAAAGAAACTGGTAACAGGGCCCATTTCTACTTACATGAAATGATTTTGAGGAGAGGGAGAGAGAGAGAGGGACTGATTTGTTGTTGCACTTGTTTATGCATTCATGGTTGCAGTGGCTGATTCTTGTATGTGCCTTGCCCAGGCATGGAACCTGCAGCCTTGGTGAACCTGTGAACCGGGACAACGCTTTCACCCACTGAGCCCCCAGCCAGGGCCAAGGGATGGGATCTGCTCACCCAGGAGCAGTGTCCCTGGGAGTGAGTGCCTTTTGTACTTTTCACTACCAAACAAAGCTTACATTCAAGCAGACACACGCAGTAATATGCACATATGAATAACTCACAACCTTGTCTTTTAAGGTATAACTTGAATATAACTTTAGGCTAAAAGTTACTTATCTTAACATTAGTAATACTCATGAAAACTAACTATATATGCATATATGAATATAAAATACATAACATATACATTTTTACAGAAAAATAAAAGTATTTTTTCTGTAGCTTGTTATCTTCAGGATTGGAATTGTGTCTGATTATTCCTTGAATTCTGTCAACATGCCTAGCACATTCTTTAATCAATGTAGGTACTTAAGAGCTGTATAATTCATTTCACAAACATTTACTGAGCTGCTGTTCTGGAAAAGTATCTTGGTAATCACCGGCAATAGAATTTACAGTCACAATACTTGCCCTTAGAGATTCCAGTTAATGATGAAGATAAACACGGAGATAAATAACTTTAATAGGTTCAACTGAGACATACGAAGACGGGGAAGTGATTATCTATCTTAGCATTTTTCAAAGATTGAGTCAAGTAGCACCTTCACATGATGATTTTAGTTGATCACCAGAAACATTTTTTATGAATGATTTATTGCAGGAAATATATTACAAAAACTAATAATTTCATGGATATTCATTTAGTATGAGGTTACAGTAGACATTTAATTTTAAGAAGTCAATCATTATAAAGAAAAATATTAAGTAAATAAGAGTTTAGAACATTGCAATGCTAGTGAAGCAGTGACAGAGATAACTAAAGTTTGGCAAATGTTGATCTTTCAGATGTGACGGCAATGATAATTAAATATTATAATGTGAGAGTTTTCCTTGTATTGAGTATTATATTATATACTTTATGGTATCCATCTAATAGTAGCAATTTCCCAAAGAGATGTGTATTTTCTCGAGGGTGAGAGAGGTTAATTAAAAGGCACACACAACTCAAAAGTTAATTCCTTAATTGCAATACAATTGTAGTACTAGGTGCCAAGAATTGAAGGAAATGACAGCTGAGATTTCTGACCTCATAAATTTTTAATTTGAGTGGGGAAAACAAATACTAGATGGACGCACACCATTGATGAGAGGGTGCACTAGGGCAGGAGAACAATCGAGGGGAGAAGGTCAGAGAAGACTTCCTTTAGGATGTGATGGTAAACTCTGCTTTAATGCAGAGGCATTAACTGGACACCACACAAAGGAGACTTGAGGAGGAAGATCCTGAGGAAGGGGATGCAAGGCCAGTGTGGCTGGGCAGAGACAACTTCCCAGTCCCACAGCAATGATCAGAGAGCACCTATGTTTCCACAGTCCTGTCAAGAGTAGGCTGTCAAAATGTTGGGTTTTTGCCAGTTTTATGAGTAAGGAATAGTACCTTCAGATACTTAAATTAGCATTTCTATTACTATGAACATCTTTTCATTAGTTTAAAAACTATTGACATTTCTCTTCACATATTTTCCCATTTTTACTCTATTCATTTGAAGAAAATTCTTAAAGTATAACTACATTTGTCATTTGTCTGTGATTTGAGGTATATTTTGTTTTCTAATTCCCCACTTGTCTTTCATTTTTATTATTTTAAAATTTTGGTTATGAAGAAAGGTTCAATTATTTTTTAAGTCAAAGCAATCTGTACTTTTAGTGGTTTTTGAGTCATCTAAGAAATCTTATACAATTTTATAAACATATGCTTCCATTTTCTTTTACTATTATTTTTGTGTCAGTTTTCAAGTATAAATACATAATCATTGGGATTTATTGTGGTGTAAAGTACGAGATAGGGATAGTTTTCCTAAAACATTTCCACTTGCTGCAACACCTTTTGTTGAATAATCTATCATTTCCCAAATATATAGTCTTTCATTAGTAATACCATGTTTTATAATTACTAGGAACCCAGCACACAAAAATTTGTACACTCGGGAGGCCCCTCAGCCCGGCCTGTGCCCTCTCGCAGTCTGGGACCCCTCGGGGGATGCCCACCTGCTGGCGTGCCTGACCAGCCTGGGTGAGGGGCTTTAAGGCTGCCCACAGCTCCCATTGACCCAACATCTCAGCAAGGCCGGCTGGACACAGGTTCTGGAGTTTTTTCTCCTATAATTGATACTGTTCCTTGAAGGCCTGGGTAATTGATACACTGTTCCTTTAAGGCGGCCTTCTAACTACTAACGAAGCCTCTTCTGCGTCACCTCGCAGCTTCTATAATGAAACAATTGTTACTTTTACTGGTTAGGCCGGAGCTGCTCTTTCCTTCAGCTCCGGAGGATTCTATGATTGTTACAATGTTTCAAAAAGCTGTGTTTCGCTAGAGGCAGTTTAATCGGAGCTGAGCTGAAGGACGCAGCTTCACTTTCCTTCCTGCCGCAATGGAAAGGGCTGTTTACTCAGGTCCGTGAGTGGCGGCCGCCATGTTGGCTGGGCTAATTTGCATACAGCCGCTCTGATTGGCTGGTGGGCGTGGCTTACCCTGTCTTGGAGAAACGGTTAATTTTAATATTTCGCTTTTATTAGTTTAGATAACCC
>PVJC01027718.1:6790-23152 GCA_004026665.1 Murina feae
GGGGGGGGGGGGGGGGGGGGGGGGGAGGAATCTATTGAAGGTGTAATGGTTAAGTTAAGGAAGACTATACTAATTTGAAAATTCCTTGAAAATCTATGTAAGTGTCTATAGGCCAGAGCTTTTCTTCAGTTTGTGGCTTAAATAGTGCAAAGTGATTTGGAAATTTAGAAATTAAGTTAATAGAAAAAGCATATTTAACTCCTCATATGTCACTGATACTTTAAGTCTGAAAAGCAAATTTACATTTATAAAAAAAAATAATAGGATAATGAGACCTCATATATTCATCACCCAGTTTCAACAAGTATCAACACAAGTTAGTTTTTAGTTATACTTTTCACCCCCACCTCTACACTGAATTTTGAAAACATTTCCTGATAACCATATTTAATCCACAAATACTTCAAAGGTCTTCATCTTTTAGATGTATATATTTAAGAGAGTCTAATAATCACAATGCCATTATCACACCCAAGAAAATTCCTTATTGTGATAAAATATCTATCTAGTCAGTGTTCAAACTTCCCCACTTGTCTCATAAATGTTATTTTATAGTTGGTTTCAATCAGACCTGCCAAGGACTGCACATTGCATTTGATTTGTGTTGCTATGTCTCTTAAGTCTCTTAATTTATAGGCTTCCCTTTTGTTTCTTTTTATGTCTCCTTTGTTTATTGAAACTAGGTAATTTGTCATGTAGGATTTCCCACATTTTGGATTTTGCTGATTGCTCCCTGTGGTGTAAATGAATTCTTCTAGTCTTACCGATCTAATCTAATAAAAGAGTAATATGCAAATTGACCCTCACTCTGTTACACCCACAAGCCATGCCCACAAGCCACACCCACCAACCAATCAGGAGCAAATATGCAAATTAACTCAGCTAAGATGGCAGCGGCCACTGAGCTGGAGTTGCCCTGGGCAATGGAGGAAGCCAGAGTCCTATGGGTCCTGAGCTCTACTCAAGGCTGCAAAGTTTCAATTATGGAAGATAAACAAACCCCAGATACCTGCTGGGCTGGGACCTTGGGTTGCCAGGGGCAACCCAGGCTTCAAGCAGGGGACCAAGGCAACAAAGTTTTAATTATAGAAGTTAAATAAATCCCAGATACCTGCTTCCAGCCAGGTATCTCAGTAGGGACCCGAACCCTGAAGGGGCTGTGGGCAGCCTGAAACAGCCATCAGCCCCTCACCCAAGCTGGCCAGGCACGCCAGCAGGTGGACATCCCCCAAGGGGTCCCAGATTGCAAGAGAGCACAGCCTGGGCTGAGGGACCCCCCCCCCCACACACGAATGCACAAATTTTTGTGCACCAGGCCTCTAGTTTCCTATAAACTAATAGTTAGATCTAGAAGCTTGATCAACTTCAGTTTTGATTTTTGGGAAGAAAACTTTAGAGATGGTGCAGTGAATTGCAAAACATATTATCTCCGGTTATTATTCTTTTTTTTAATCTTAAGATTGACTTGTGAATTCATGTATGGGGTGAAGTAAAAGTAAGTTTACAGTTGTGAGTATGCAAAACAGTTTATTCTTGTTATTTATTAACTATTATATTATTTTCCTATGATATACAAACAACTGTAAACCTACTTTTGCCCCACTGCTGATACAGCCACTGCAAAGGTGTTCATTAGCCTTTCATCTAATGTTTGTAGCAGCCATTGATGATCGTTGTCTACCAATAATGTGTATTGGCTATCAAAGAATGGCTTCTAAAACTTTTATTGATGTGTAGGGCATTAACTCTATTTAGTTAATAAATCCAGAAGTGAACAGTAATGATGTTGCCTAATAGAAATTGTTTTATTAATATCAAGTCTATTTTTGTAGAATACTTAAGTTGCACTTTTCGCAAATGATGGTTCCCCCCACCCCCCATCTTGAATTTCTGTTTAATATAATAGCAAGGAAAAATATCAGGATTTTGTGTGGAGGAAATAAACATTTTATGCTTTTCTATTGCAGAAATCACTTCTCAAGAAGTTCAGTTGCTGCAGGTGGGCAAAAGGGAAAATCCTACTATACAATTACATTCACTGTCAATTTCCCACATAAAGATGATGTTTGCTACTTTGCCTATCACTATCCATATACGTACTCAACTTTACAGGTGAGAACTCTAAATTGTATTATGACTATTATATTGTGTTGTATGTATAAGTGTCAGATAATAGAAAAAAATTGCTTTAATTTTCTTAGTGAAATAAGAAAAGATCAATTGTTGAAGATTTTAGATAATACAACATTTGTTGAAAACATTAAAGGGTATAAATGGGGATATAGTCTTTATTTTTATGTAATAGAAAGGACATTTGACATGATTTTTACTTTCTATCTTGGGTAGAAATCTACAGTTCTCTAAGATTGATGATTTTCAGAGTTTAACTGGATGAGATTTCCACCTATTTAAAGAAGCATTGGATCTGATAGAAAAGTCTGATAGAAAAATCTAAAAATCTAAGAAAAGTGTGGATGCAATTAAAGTTTTCTATAGGGAATTTATTTCTTCTCATAGTTTTATATGGAGTCCTAGATCTAGGTTGCTTAGAATTTGGGGTACAAGAGTTGCTTTGTGGGTTCTTTTGAGATTTTTGATTATTTGCATTGTAAAACAAAATAAAACAAGTGAAATCAAGTAAGTACTGCGGTAGATTTACTCTCAGAATAGAATGGCTGTCCTACTGACCAAGGATCATGAAGATACGATCAATTTACCCAGAAAGGAATTAGAGCACTAGGGTTAGAAACAAAACTTTCACATGATTAGAGGAGGGAAATGAGAGGAAAATGCAGTCCACAGAGCAGCAGAGGTATTAAGGCCGAGGACACTAGATGAGGCTCCCTTTACTTTAAAAAGATAGCAGTGAAGGTATGATCAGGTATCCCTCTAAATAACATAGCATCAGCATATATACTGCTGTTCTTCACAGGTTACATGTTAGTGTTCTGTACTGATGTTTACCTTTTTAGTGTATATTGAATTCCCCTACTTTCTTTCTATCCCATGACCTTTTCTGGGCATTTGCATGTTTTCTCACCTGGACTTCTGCCAACCCTTTTCATTCTGGTGTCCTAAAACTTACTTTTATCCCATTTCCTCTTCATCTGTCTTTTTCCCACACTATTGCAAGAAAGTTCTTTGATGGCAAATCTAATCATGTAACACCCCTGCCTAAGACTCCTTCGTGATTTCTCTAGCCATTTGCACAAAGTCTAAAATTCTCACCAAGTCATTTCTCTGCTGTCTTCCACAGTTTTGCCATCTCCACAAGACTGTGTGAGCTATTATTTACTTAACATTCATTGTTGAATAGTTTTTAAAATAATTCACTCTTTAAAGTTTATCCGCATCCTAAGTTAATATCCAGGGATTTGCAGGTTTAATGTGTAGACGGTTTTGTAATTCCCAATGCGATACATACCTATTATATTTTTAAAAGGTAATCCACCCATCACTTAGTTATCTCAATTACCAGTAGTTCCTGTTCTTCCTGCACACTTTTCCTCTGCCTGTACCTCTCTTCTCTGTCCTCTACACTCATCCTTTGGCTCCCAGTTTAAATGTAATAGTTTTCTAGGAGACCTTCCTCACTGCGCAGACTCAGCTAGGCTCTCCTTACTGCCGACTATCAGTGCTCTGTGTTGTCCCCAGGTAGGGTCCATTCCTTCATTGTTATGTCCTTGGTGCCAGGCACAGTTTCTGGCACAGAAGTAGTGACCGCACAGTGAATAGTGATTACGTGAATGAATATAGACAGAAGTGTGGAAACCAACCAAGTATCTTAAATAAGAGAATGAACAGTTTATATTTGGTATGACCATATACTAATGCTATTATATGGTATTCATAATTATGAATATGTGTGTGTTTGTATGAATTACTAAAGAATAGAAGTAGGTTTTAAAAAGTCATGGGTAATTAATAGTTTTGTTTATGTACATGGCATTTGTTAGTAGCAACCTAAATGATGTAATTATGGATGTTTAATTTTTTTTCTTCTTTCTGTATCTTCCTCCCTTTTCACAATGAACCTATATTAACCTTGAAATCAGGAAAAGTTGCTACAGACTTTGTCTGACATAATTTTTATTCTTCGTGTTTTACATTACTGTTGTAGGTCTACAGTAATTTATCATTTCAAAATTCAGAAGTCTTTGAGAACCAAAAGCTTTTTCATAGCCCATTTGGCAGCAAAGCCAGGCCTAAATTGATGTGAGCCTATTTAGAATATTGATTCCACTTAGAGGGACTCTTTATATGTTTTGCTGCAGATTTAATAACGTTCTTATACCGGCTGCCTCTGACCCTGTTTGTGGTATTGCACATTTAATGGTATATACACTGCATCTGTCTTGAATTCCCCAAATACTGATGTTTGAATGACATCTGGCCCCTGAGGGTTCCAGAGAAGGGATTAGGAATCTGACTGACATTTAGTTATGTGGAGATCTAGATGCATTTATTTCTATTTTTCATAGGGGGTTTTAAAATAATTATATACTTTTAAATTTTTATCAAGATGCATCTTCAAAAATTGGAATCAGCGCACAATCCCCAGCAAATCTATTTTCGAAGAGATGTGTTATGTGAAACCCTGTCTGGAAACAGCTGTCCCCTGGTGACTATAACAGCAATGCCAGAGTCTAATTATTATGAACATATCTGTCAATTCAGTAAGTCTGTCTTCTTCACTCAGAATGCCAGTCATCCTTACTTATTTTCCTTTGCTTTATAAATGTCTGTCAGGGCAATAACACTAGGAATAGGCATCGGAAGTCCTGGCCTTGTTACTGCCTAGCCCTTGGTCTACTGCTGAGCCTTAGTTTTCTCATCTCGAAAATGAGAGAGCTTTGTGAGATGATCTCCAAGGTCCCTTTTGATACTGATATTTTGTAGTTCTTATCTTTGTAAGTCATAACCATAATGTAACAAATTATTTTAAGAGTTTATGTAATAATGTCATCAATTAAATTTATAGCTAATTTTGTTTATAAATAAAATCACCAGAAACTTATTGTTTTAATTCTAGCACCAAATAGTTACTTTTTTTTTTTCTCTGCCTTTTATTTTTTTAAAGTTGCCTCAGATGTATAGCTGGGGTAGAAAAAATAAGAAAACTGTTCTAATATTGATAAGAAAGTAAAATATTTTCAGGAAAGAGAAAGAGCTTGCTATGCATGAAAATATGACCAGGTGAGCTGAGCATTATTTTGTAGATGGGTATATCTAAATGCATAGTGAAAATATTTCTCTTTGTAAATTTCTGAGAAGATATACCTTTTTTTTCGGTACTTGTCATAGTGACTGTAAAACAGGGGTAAGATTATATTTTCCTTCTTTTCCCAATGGCTTTATGAAAAATAACTTTATATTTAAAACTTCCCCAACTACTTGTTCTTTATAAAACCAATATTAAATAATTTATGTTAGATTAATAATTGGTAAATAAGTGACTCGTGTAGTATTTACTGCATTATGTTCATATTATAAACTCCTTTAGGATGTGGCTTGCATGGGTTTTATATCTGTTTTCCTCTACAGGGCCTAGTACAGTGCTTGTTATTAGTAGGTGCACGCTGAATTCTACTATGAATGTATATCAGAATTCATGATTGAGTAGATATATTTCTAAAGCTCCAACGTCAAACATCATACAGACTTTTAGCCGTTGGATTTAATTTGAGATTTTATATGTCCTTTAGGAAATCGCCCTTATGTTTTCTTGTCTGCTCGCGTACACCCTGGAGAAACGAATGCGAGTTGGGTGATGAAAGGAACATTGGAGTATCTCATGAGTAACAGCCCTACTGCTCGGAGCTTACGGGAATGCTACATTTTCAAAATTGTCCCTATGCTAAATCCAGATGGTGTCATCAATGGGAAGTAAGTTAAGCAATAGTTATAGAACTATTATAGATGATTGTGGTGAGCCTATATAAAATTGTTGAAATAATATTATCCAGGGTCAGTTTGAAGAGCAAATCTAGTGATGATTTTTTTCTAGAACAAATTTTTAGTGGGGAATTCACTTAAGATATATTTTTAAATGAAAATATATTTTGTTTATTAGTAGTATGGGATTTTGACAAATTCTGCATTCATGATAGTATGATTTCATAAAATGTCTGTCTTGCTTGAATTATTTTAGAAAAATCACAGTGTTAGGATATGAGAAAGATTTTTTTTTTAACATGTCCTCTTATGTTTCTTTTTTAATTTTGTCAATGGTGTGATCTTAGTTGTAAGATTTAAAATCTCTGGGATTTCTTTCCACTGATAAGGTGTGTTGGGTCCATCTGCTGATTTCTTCCTGACATGAGGAAGAACAGCCTCTGCCAGAAGGAATTCTTTAGACTGGAGATGCTAGAAGATACTGTTTTTTAAGTGAAGGTAGCGCATTGTTAGTACAGTTCACTTATTGTGGCAGTTAGACAAGGTCTCTTTGGTACATTGGAAAGATGGAATTTGACATGGCATCTCCAAAGTTGAGGGTACTTTATTCATAAGTGTAGCATGAATCTTTCTCTTATTTTAGGAAAATTTAAAAAAGGATAATTTATTTTTAGTGTGTTATGGTAATGGAACTAAAATAAAATATTATGTCTTATTTTAATTGATCAGCTAGAATCCTGTTTATATTTCTGTTATCACCTTCTGATTGTTTGCTTAAATTTTTGCTCAGTGGCTATAATACTTAATACCTATGATTAAGTGAAAATGTATTTAAGTATATATGCTTTTCATACACTAACTTTTCTTAGGAAGGCCCATATAGCACTTTTAATAATAGCTAATACAATCAGAATATAAAATGTTAGTATAAAAATGATTATTATGTAGTCAGAATGGGAAATATGGCCATTAATTTTTATAGAGTATGGAATAAAATCCCAGAATTGAGAATTAGTATTTTCTATAGCTTGAAAGTTTTGACCTATGAATCTGAAAGGTTACCACATTTAATTGCATGTAACACAGGATCTTGGACACACAAATGCTTAATAAATGATTATTTAATGACTAACCTATGCATTCTGTTGAGCCCACCATCTATACCAGTTTGAAATATTTAATGAAATAGAATCATAAAATTAGGTCAAATATATATAAGAATTTATTGGTATCAATGTTTATCTAACACTGTGTTTGTATTTGTGTAGTCACCGCTGTTCTTTAAGTGGAGAGGATTTGAACAGACAGTGGCAGAGTCCAAATCCTGATTTGCATCCTACAATTTACCATGCAAAGGGGCTGCTGCAATACCTGGCTGCAGTGAAGCGCCTACCACTGGTAAGTGCCAGGATTTGTTTGGGCTTTGTACAAAGACATGACTTTATTGATTAAAGATTTAGTATTTTATACATTACTAGAGGCCCGGTGCACAAAATTTGAGCACTGGATGGGGGGGGGGGATGGGGGGGAGTCCTGCAGTCCAGCCTGTACCCTCTTGCTGTCCGGGATCCCTTGGGGGATGTCCAGGACCCCTTGCTTCTTACTGCCTGCCTGCTCGATGTTCCTTACCACTCAGCTCCCTGCTCCTTAGCGCTGCCACATAGGCAGGAGAGGCTCCTGCCATCGCTGCTGCACTCGCCAGCCATGAGCCTGGCTTCTGTCTGAACTGCACTCTCCCTGTGGGAGTGCACTGACCACCAGGGGGCAGCTCCTGTGTTGAGCATCTGCCCCCTGGTGGTCAGTGCATAGCAACTGGTTGTTCCGCCCTTCAGTTGATTTGCATATTAGGCTTTTACTATATGGGATTTTTTTGGTTATAAAAGCTAAGTATTAATTTCAGAAGCAATTTCTTCAAAATATCTTTTTCTGTTATCAGTCACTTGCGTACTAATCATGGTATCAATATAATGTATTCATATTCTTATTTCATCAGATTTAATTTTTGTAATGCTCATGAGCCCTTTACTTTTCTTTTTTTTATTTATGAATATTGGTAACTCCTGGTTGTAATTTTAGGTATTTAACTTCACTATTTGAACAACACTGAGGTAGCAGTATTTTCCAAATTCTCAAACTTGTAGCTTACATCTGAGCTCTTTAGTTAACTCTGAAGCTGGTCAGTCTTGGCTACTCAACATGGGAAAGGTCGTATAGGTGGGGTGGGCAGCTCCAAGAGCTGTAGTCACTTCTGCTTTCAGCAGCTTTTGTTTAGAATGTATCCATTCTGTTAGTGTTTAAATGAGTTAATCTTCCTTTAGGAAAGAAACATTTTGCAAGGAATATATTCCAAGAAACAAGAAACATCAATCAGAAAGGATATATGTATCTCTATGTTCATAGCAGCACAATTTACCATAGCTAAGATTTGGAAACAACCTAAGTGTCCATCAGCAGATGAGTGGATTAGAAAACTGTGGTACATCTACACAATGGAATACTATGCTGTTGTAAAGAGGAAGGAATGCAGAAATAAAAATCTGGAAATCTTTTTTTTTTCAAAAATAAAAAAAAGGAAGGAATTTCTACCATTTACAACAGCATGGATGGAGCTGGAGAGCATTATGCTAAGTGAAATAAGCCAGTCAGAGAAAGATAAATATCACATGATCTCACTCATTTGTGGATTATAATGAACAACAAAAACTGATGAACAAAAACAGATCCAGAGACAGATGCTCAAACCTCAGAGGGAAGGTGGTAAGGGGGAGAGATCAACCAAAGGACTCGTATGCCTGCATATAAGCCTAACCAATGGACACAGATACCAGGGGGGTGGTGAAGGCATGAATAGGGGGTGGGGGGGATGGGGGGATAAGGACAAATATGTAAAACCTTAATCAATAAAAAAAAATTAAAAAGAAACATTTTGCAGAGGGGAAAAATTGACATGTGAGTCTGTCCTTCATTTTAAAAATTATGTTCTCAAAAATTAAATTGAAACTATACCCTTAAAAAAAACACGTTTATTTTTTTTAAATTATTGATTCCAGAGAGAGGAAAGGAGAGGGAGGGAGGGAGGGAGGGAGGGGGAGAGGGGGGGGAGAGAGAGAGAGAAAGAAAGAAAGAGAGAGAGAAACATTGATAGGTTTCCTCCCACCTGTGCCCTGACCAGGGATGGAACCTGCAACCTGGGTATGTGCCCTGACCAGGAATCAAACCCACCAGCCTTTGGTGTATGGGACCCTACTCCAATCAGCTGAGTCATACCAGCCAGGGCTTAAACCACACTCTTTTTATAGTGTTTTTCATGAGAACATTTTCATGTGTTTTAAAATTAAATAAATATTTTAACAACCCTTGGGGCAGTGATGACTACAGCTATAGATTTGACCTATAATTGAATTTATTGTTTTTTTTTATAATGGTGCATAGAAGATATCTAACAGTGGAATTTGTGGTTTGATGCAGATCTTGCAAAGGACTTTCTAACCATTCCTAGTAATCATAGATTTCTTTCCAAAACTAGATATTTCTACTTTTATTGACTCTACTTGTTAAATGGTGACTCAGTTACAAGGATCAAGGAACACAGGCCTGTTTATTGGCTTCATAGTAACTAGATTTACTTGGCAATATATGAATTTGAAGGTTTTTAATTCTTAAAACATGTAATCTTTTCAAGGTTTATTGTGATTATCATGGCCACTCCCGAAAGAAGAATGTATTTATGTATGGCTGCAGCATCAAGGAGACAGTGTGGCATACCAATAATACCGCAAGTTCCTGTGATGTTGTGGAAGATGTGGGATACAGGGTAATTATGGCAGATAAATCAGTTTTTGAGATGCAACCATGCATACAACTACAGAAAATAACATATAACATTCTGTTCAGGTTGCCATTTTGCTATTATGGTTTCAAAATTTTCATTTTAAATGTTTCTTCCAAATGTTTTTGCTTTTTGCACGTAGATGTTTATGTGGAATTTATTTGATCTGAGCTGTGGGGACCTATTTAGTTTCCATTGGTATAACCATTGGTTAAATAGTACATCCTTCCTCGGCCGATTTTATAGAGCCATCTGTGGCATACCATTCTTCCACATGCCTGGGTGGGTATGTTTTGAGGTATGCCGAGGACGGACATGTGATCTTAACTGCTTCAAGCCCGGTGTGCTTTCATTCTCCTCCTACCTTTATGCCTAGACAAGCACCCTACATTAATTTGCAAAAAACGTTTCAGTAACTTATCCTTGCCCTTAGCAGAAGCTCAAAGTACATTTTCTTTTTGGTTCTCTCTCTTCCCCTTTTCCAAATAAACAAGGTGTTAGAGTTATATAAAAAATGGAAACAATTGAGGAATTCACCATAGCAAGTGAAAGTCATCTCAGTTACTAATTAAGCAGCTTTGCTGTTCTGAGCACATTAATTCATAGATTATGCCTAGAGGATATGAAGTTTGTGTTTGTTTTTCAGTGCTCCACAGCTGCTTGTTTTTTCACGTGTTTGTCGGCAATCTTTCCTGGCCTTCCCGTGGAGATCTGTGTCAGTCTTTCTGACAATTCTCCAACATTTCCATTATGCGCCTTTGTTCTTGTTGTACGGATGTGCCAAAATCTGTTTATCCAGTTACCCCCCGTTGGTGGTCATTTGATTAGTATGCCAAATTGTTGTTCATAAAGGTTGTACAAATTGATGCTCCCCAATATAATGATGATAGTGCTATTTCTCCATACCCTTATTGCATAATACTATCATTTTTGCCGGGTTTAAAAAATGCCTCATGCTTTAATTTACAAATCTATACTTTTTAGGATGAGCATTTTCTCATATGTTTGACCAATTATGCTCTCTCTCTCTTTTCCAAAATAGCCTTTTCGCATATTCTCTGTTTGCTTTTGTGCTGGTCACCTAGTTATTGTTTTTTAAACTATGTGATTACAAGTGTAGTACATTTTTTTTCTGATGTATAGTAACTTAAAACTTTTATTGTATTTGTTGAATTCTTAAAAAATGGTTTCTGAATTTTAAGGTTTAGGAAAACTTTTCTCATTCCAAGATTTAAAACTATGGTTCTGTGTTCACTGTTTTTAGTTTCATTTTAAAATTTTACATTTAGAATTTCCATCTAATTAGAAGGTAATTTAATGAAGAAGAGCGACTGGAGCTTGTTTTTCTCAGAGGCTGTACAGTGTTGTCAGCGTTAGTGAGTGGTCAGCCTTTTCTCTGGTAACTGTGATAACTCTAACAGATACCTTTGGTTCTAATTTTGAATCTTTTCTTTCTTAGAGGTATATCTATTCCTGCACTAATACCACAGTTTAACTTAACCTTAGGCATATTATTTAGGTTAATATTTGCTGGGTTATTTCTCCAGTCATTGCCTTTTCTTTCAGAATTTCTCAGGGGGTATTCCCATATTTACACTTTTAGGTAAACCTCAGAATAATTTTAACTTGCCATAAATGTTGTGGGCATTTTGATTGTGATTGTCTTAGTTTTATTGGTTAATCTGGAATGATTGACATTTACAGTGGTAAATTTTTGTTGTTGTTGTTAACCCTCAACAGAGGATATTTTTTCCATTGATTTTTAGAGAGAGTGGAAGGGAGGAAAAAGAGAGAGAGAGAGAGAAGAACATCAATGGGAGAGAGATGACACATCTATTAGGTGCCTCCTGTACGCCCCTCAACCAAGGTACATGCCCTTGACTGGGAATTGAACCCCAAACCCTTCAGACCGCAGGCTGATGTTCTAACCATCAAGAAAACCAGCTAGGGCTACAGTGGCAAATCTCTTAATTAGTCAAGCCATCTTCATAAATAAAGTTTTTCCATTTTTTAAAACAAGTTTTCTTCATGGTTTTTCTTACATAGTTTTATTGCACTTACTGGTTGCTATATACTAGTAAATGTGATGCTTTCTTCCATTCTATTTTCTGATTGTTTTTCTAGGAAAGCAGAAAATTCTAAAGTAGTAAGAGAATTATTTTGATGCTTTGAATAGCAAGAAGATCTTCATGACCCTGCTTTAATCACTGTGCTTTCATGAACATTTTTAAAGATTAAAAACTTAGAAAAATTTTTAAGTCAAAAAATTTCTTGAAATATTCTATTTTATCATTCTTATCTTTGCAGACTTTGCCTAAGATACTGAGTCATATTGCCCCAGCATTTTGCATGAGTAGCTGTAGCTTCGTGGTGGAAAAATCTAAAGAATCCACAGCACGTGTTGTAGTTTGGAGGGAGATAGGAGTACAAAGAAGCTATACCATGGAGAGTACTTTGTGTGGCTGTGACCAGGGAAAATATAAGGTAAAACATTTCAGGACTTCTAGCCTTAAAAGAATATTTGAAGACTTTTTTTTCATATGTATAATCCAAAGGCTTTCAAGTATATATTCCATGATATATTTGATATACTGAGTTATATGTAATTTGTAATGATGAAATTAAATTGTATGCAGTCTTAAACATGTGAAACATTTCTTTGAACTAAATAGTTTGCTTTGGGTTCTCAAAAAATCTTGAGTATATTTATATTCATACTTTTTAAGAAAATGTTGTATACATATAAATACTGATTAGTAATTTATAATGAGTTGTACAAGTAATACATTATTAATCAAATTTTTATATCATTTTAACTTGTTGGATATAAATATATTTTATGCACTTAGATATAAAGACATTACACTTATTTATAAAGTTTTAAAAATATATTTTTATTGTTGAAAGTATTTCAGATTTCCCTCTTTCCCCTTCACTGACCCCCTCTTGTGTCTGAGTTTTAAATGCATATCCCTTCACTAAATATTTTTCTTTTCTAAGACTACTTTTCTGTAGTGCCATACACTTTTTTAAGAAACAACCTGAGTTTAAAGTCTTTTTTTGAAACTTAAGTCTAATAAAATATTAGATGACTTTGAACTTAAAAAATTTAAATATCGAGAACTTAATGGACAATGAATTGGATTTTATACATGCAAGAGCAAACCTGAACATCTTTCTTGCCTTGGAACAGAAAGATTTTTTTAAGTGTCCTGTTTTGTTGTGTTTTGTTTTTGACGTAGGGCAAGAGGGAACTGAATCTAATAGTGATTTTCTTTTACCTCACATAAAGATGGTTATAACTTTATGTTTTGAAAGAGCTAAAAATCTTCCAATTGGTTAGTATTAAAAATGCAAACATGTTATAGTTGATGTCAGAATGTTTAAGAGGAGAGGAAGCCTAAGTGATGACTTTCAGTCTGTAACAAGCTGGAAGAAGATTAGGTAGGTTTTGCAACCGACATTCAAGCTTTTGGGGCCTGGTAGAATAGAACTTAATGACATTTTAGTGCTTCTGTTTTAGGTTGACCACCATATACTGTTCTCCCAAAGTGTAATAATAACTTTTGAATTCTCTCCAAATATTTTAAAACAGTATCTTCCAGTTTGCCAAAGGCATGATGGTGATGAGAGAGAAAATGTAGCATGAGCACCATTCCAGCCCCCAAACTCTGTCCCCCAATCTTTTTTTTTATTGCATAAAATATTACACAATGTAGTACATATGTCTCCTTCTCCCCACCCCCCTTGACCTTCCCCCAGCCTCCTCTACCCCTCAGTGTTTTGTGTCCATTGGTTATGCTTACATGCATGCATAAAAGTCCTTTGGTTGATCTCTTGTTCCCCCTGCCCCAACCCTCCTCGGCCTTCCTACTGTAGTTTGACAATCTGTTTGATGCTGCTTTGCTTCTGTATCTATTTTTGTTCATCGGTTTATAATGGTCTTTATTGTCCATAAATGAGTGATGTCATGTGGTATTTTTCTTTCATTGATTGGCTTATTTCACTTAGCATAATGCTTTCCAGTTCCATCCCTGCTGTTGCAAATGGTAAGAGTTCCTTCTTTTTTACTGCAGCACAGTATTCCATTGTGTAGATGTACCACAGTTTTCTGATCCATTCATCTGTTGATTGGCACTTAGGCTGTTTCCAAATCTTAGCTATGGTGAATTGCACTGCTATGAACATAGGGATGCATATATCCTTTCTGATGGGTGTTTCTTGTTTCTTAGGATATATTCCTAGAAGTGGGATCACTGGGTCAAATGGCAGTTCCATTATTAAGTTTTTGAGGAAACGCCATACTGTCCTCCATAGTGGTTGCACTAGTCTGCATTCCCACCAGCAGTGCACGAGGGTTCCTTTTTCTCCGCATCCTATCCATCACTTGTCGTTTGTTGATTTGTTGATGATAGTCATTCTTACAGGTGTGAGATGATACCTCATTGTTGTTTTGATTTGCATCTCTCAGATGAGTAGTGACTTTGAGCATGTTTTCATATGTCTCTTGGCTTTCTGAATGTCCCCCTTTGAAAAGTATCTACTTAGGTCCTTTGCCCATTTTTTGATTGGGTTGTGTATCTTCTTTTAGTTAAGTTGTATGAGTTCCCTATAAATGCTGGAGATTAAACCCTTATTGGTGATAACATTGGCAAATATGTTTTCCTATGCAGTGAGCTTTCTTGTTGTTTTGTTGATGGTTTCTTTTGCTGTGCGGAAGCTTTTTATTTTGATGTAGTCCCATTTGTTTATTTTCTCTTTAGTTTCCAATGCCCTAGGAGTTGTATCGGTGAAGAAATTGCTTCGGCATATGTCTGAGATTTTGTTGCCTTTGTATTCCTCTAGTATTTTTATGGTTTCTCGTCTTACATTTAAATCCTTTATCGATTTTCAGTTTATTTTTGTGTATGGTGTAAGTTGATGGTCTAGTTTCATTTTTTTGCATGTATCTGTCCAATTTTCCCAACACCATTTATTGAAGAGACTGTCTTGACTTCATTGTGTGTTCTTGCCTCCTTTGTCAAATATTAATTGAGCATGTTGGTTTGGATCGATTTCTGGGTTCTCTATTCGATTCCATTGATCTATGTATCTGTTCTTGTGGCAGTACCAGGCTGTTTGGAGAACAAAGCTTGTGGCTTTGTAATACAGCTTGATATCTGGTATGGAGATCCCACCTACTTTGTTCTTCTTTCTCAGAATCGCTGCAGCTATTCGGGGTCTTTTTTTATTCCAGATGAATTTTTGGAAAGTTTGTTCTAGGTCTGTGAAATACGCCATTGGTATTTTAATGGGAATTGCATTGAATTTATAGATTGCTTTGGGTAGTATTGACATTTTAATGATATTGATTCTACCAATCCATGAACATGGTATGTTCTTCCATCTGTTTATGTCTTCCTCTATCTCTTTTTTCAATGTCCTGTAGTTTTCTGAGTAGAGGTCTTTTACCTCTTTAGTTAAGTTTATTCCTAGGTATCTTGATTTTTGTGGTGTGATGGTAAGTGGGATTGCTTTTTTAGTCTCTCTTTCTGTAAGTTCACTGTTGGTGTATAGAAATGCCATAGATTTCTTGGTATTAATTTTGTATCCTGCTACTTTGCCAGATTCATTTATTAAGTCTAATAATTTTTTGATGGAGTCTTTAGGGTTTTTTATGTACAATATCATGTCATCTGCGAATAAGGACAGTTTTACTTCTTTTTTTCCAATTTGTATGCCTTTTATTTCTTCTTCTTGTCTAATTGCAATGGCTAATACTTCCAGTACTATGTCAAACAAAAGTGGTGAGAGTGGGCATCCTTGTCTTGTTCCTGTTCTAAGGGGAAATGGTTTTAGTTTTTGCCCATTATGATGTTGGCTGCGGGTTTGTCATATATGGCTTTTATTATGTTGAGGTTTGATCCTTCTATTCCCACCTTGCAGAGAGTTTTTATCAAAAATGGGTGTTGGATTTTGTCAAATGCTCTGTCCCCCAATCTTTAGTGGACAACTCTGCCAAGGACATTCAAACTCTGTGGAGAGAAGTGTTTTACTAAGCCATTTTTTAATGTTTGAAATTCAATTATTTGATCATAACATACACTTCTTTTTAGTTTTTTTTTCTTTTTTTGATTAATAAACTTCTGTTTTTTAGTATAGTTTCATATTCACTGAAAAATTGAGTGGAAAGTACAAAATTCCTGTCTATCTCTATCCCCACACGTGCATATAATTATACTTTTCAAACTTATTAATATTAGCTAACTAGAGGCCTGGTGCATGAAATTCGTGCATGGGGGTAAGGGGCATGGCGTGTGTGTGTCCCCTAGCCCAGCCTGAACCCTCTCCAATCTGGGACCCAGTCGGACATCCCTCTCCCAATCTAGGACTGCTGGCACCCAACCACTCACCTGCCTGCCTGCCTGATTGTCCCCTAACCACTCCCCTGCTGGCCTGATTGACACCTAACTATTTCCCTGCTGGCCTGATTGCCCCTACTGCCCTCCCCTGCAGGCCTACTGTCCTCCCCTATTGGCCTGGTCCCCCCAACTGTCCTCCCCTGTAGGCCCGGTTCCCCCTAAGTGCCCTCCCCTGCAGGCCTGGTCCCCCTCAACTGCCCTCCCCTGCAGGCCTGGTCGCCACAAATGCCCTTCCCT
>PVJC01027719.1:0-23085 GCA_004026665.1 Murina feae
CCTCTGATGCGGCTGGGGGCAGGTCCCAGTGGTGACACACACACATACACACACACACACACACACAGAAGGCGCCTGGCAGACTGGGGCCATCATAGGACATCCACTGAGGGGTCCCAGACTGTGAGAGGGCACAGGTCGGGCTGAGGGACTCCCTCCACCCCGAGTGCACAAATTTTTGTGCACCGGGCCCCTAGTTACAAATAAAACTGCTACAAATATTTGTGTAAAATGGATATTTTTTTCTTTAAGTGTTCGGTTGAATTCACTGATGAAGTAATCATGGCCCAGAGTTCTCTTTGTGAAAAAGATTTTAATCCAAAATTTATCTTCTTTATTATATGGGGCTACTCTTGAGAGTAAGCTTTGGTAGTTTGTATCTCCAAAGAATTTGTCCATTTCATCTAATTTCATTTATTCATATCATCAACCAAGCAAATTGATTGGAATGTTGGTCAAGTGTACCTATTCTTGCTGATTTTCTTTGTACTTGTTCCATCAACTATCGAGAATGGTTTTTAAATGGTTTTTAACCCACAAAATTGTGGATTGCCTATTTATCTTTTGAGTTCTACAGCTTTTAGCTTCATGTTCTTAAATGTCTTAGCATAAATTTATTTTATTAGTTTAAGATTGTCATATCCCTTTGATGCATTGATCCCTACATTATGAAATCACCTTTTTACCATTAGCAATATTCTTTGCTCTGAAATTTACCTTTTCTGATATTAACATAGCCACTTCTGCTATCCTTTGATTAGTGTTAGTGTGGTGTGGCTTTTTCCATCCTTTCACTTTCAAGTTACTTACATATTTACATATAAAATATACTTTTCATAGACAACATGTAGTTGAATCTTTCTTATTTAAATAAATCTAATCTAGCACTAGCTGGTTTGGCTCAGTGTATAGTGTCAGCCTGAGGACTAAAGGGTCCCGGCCAACAACAACAAAAATATTTTAAAAAATCTAATCTGACATTTTCCTCTCTTTACTTGGGTGTTTAGAACATTTAGACTTTTAAAAATATATATATATCTTATTGATTTTTTTACAGAGAGGCAGGGAGAGGAATAGAGAGTTAGAAACATCGATTAGCTGCCTCCTGCACATCCTCCACTGGGGATGTGCCTGCAACCAAGGTACATGCCCTTGACCGGAATCGAACCTGGGACTCTTGAGTCCTCAGGCCAACGCTCTATCCACTGAGCCAAACTGGGCTTAAACTTTTTAAAAAATATATTTTTATTATTATTTCAGAGAGGAAGGAGAGGAAGAGAGAGAAATATTAATGATGAGAGAGAATCATTGATTGGCTGCCTCCTGCATACTCCACACTGAGGATCAAGCCTGAAACCTGGGCATGTGCCCTGACTGGGAATCAAACCATGATCGAATCTGTTTCATAGGTCAATGCTCAACCACTAAGCCACACCAGCCGGGCTAGAACATTTATGTTTAATGTAATTATTGATATAGTTAGTGTGAATCCATCATTTGTTTTTTATTTTTACCATCTTCCCCCCTTTTTCTATTTTTCTGCCTTCTTTTGAATTAAATTTTTGTGTGTGTGTGTGATTCCAGATTTTTCTTTTATTGGCTTATTAGCTATAACTCTTTGTTTTGTTATTTTAATGGTTACTTTGGTGTTTCTAGCATGTCTCTTTAATTTATCACAGTCATCCATAAAGTAATATTATATTAATTTCACATATTATATAAGAACCTTCCAATAGTATATTTCTATTTTTCCTTCTTTGCCTTTATGTTACTGTTGTTATGCATTTTCCTATTTCATACATTCTAAGCCCTATACTAGATTGTTACTATTTCTGTTTAAATAGTCAATTATCTTTTAAAATGATAATAGTTTTAAAGAGACTTAAATAATTTAAAAATATCTTACATTTCACTCATGTAGTTACTCTTTCTTTAGTTCTTTATTCTTTATATAAATTCAGATTTTACCTGGTATCATTTTCCTTCAAACTGAAGGACTTTCTTGATCATTTTTTTTGTAGAATTATCTGTGAGTGATAAATTATTCAGGTTTTTATGTCTAAAATATATTTACTTTAATTTTTTAATGATATTTTTGCTCATTATAGAGGTCCAAGTAAATAGTTTTTTTCTTCAAGGGACTTCAAAGATAATGCTCTGCTATCTTCTCACTTTTATTGTCTCTATTGAGAAATCTAATATCATTCTTTTTTCCCCCTACATAATGCATCTTTTTTGGCTGATTTTAAGATCTCTATTATGGATTTTGAGCAATTTACTTATGATATGCTTGGGTGTGTTTCTATGTTTCTTGCTAGACGTTTCTTAAACTTCTTGGATTTATGGCATTCATTCAGTTTTGAAACATTCTGGTCATTATTTCTTGAAATATTTTTTCTGTCTCTATCCTCCCTTCTCCTTCAAGGACTCTAATTAACTACATATTTGGTCACTGAAAGTTATCCCACAGCGAACTCTTGCTCCTTTAATCTTTATGGGTTCTTTTTTCCTCTTTGTGTTTCGTTCTGTATGTTTTTCATCACAATGCTGCCAAGTTCACTAATCTTTATTTCTGCAGTATCTAATTGGCTGTTAATTCAATCCACTGTATTTCATACTTCAGGCATTACAATTTTCATCTCTAAAAGTTCCATTTGGGTAATTAAGAGATTGCTGAAATAATAAACAAATAAATAAATGGAATAGAGTAGAGAGACCAGCAATAGACCCATAAAGTATAGTCAACTGATTATTGACAAAGAAGCAAAGACAATACAATAGAGAAAATATGGTATTTTCAACAAATGGCACTAGAACAATTGTTTATCCATATGCAAAAAAAAATTAAATGTAAACATAGTCTTTATACCCTTCATAAAAATTAACTAAAAAGAATCACAGACCTAAATGTAAAATGCAAAATTATGAAACTCCTACAAGATAACATAGGAAAAAACCTGGATGACTTTGGGCATGTTGTTGACTTTTTAAGTACAACATCAAAAGCACAATCCATGAATAAAATAATTGATAAGCTTAACTTCATTAAAATGAAGTAAAACTTCTGCTTTGTGATAGAAAATGAGAGAAAATATTCACAAGAGGCACATCTGATAAAATCAACCAGTTAAACAAAGAATTGTTAAAACTCAGCATTAAGAAAACAACTCGATTAAAATATGAGCCAAATACCTTAAGAGATACCTTAAAAGAAGATAAACAGATGGTTAGTAAGCATATAAAAAGTGTTCCACCTTGTATGTCATCAAGGAAATGAAAATTAAAACAACACTGAGACACCACTGCACACCTATTAGAATGGCCAAATTTAGAACACTCCAATCATGAATGTGGAGCAACAGGAATTCTCGTACATTGTTGGTGGCGATGTGAAATGGTAAGGCCACTTTGAAAGACAGTTTGGTGATTTCTTACAAAATTAAACATATTCTTGCCATGAAATCCACTCCTTGATATTTACCCAAAGAAATTGAAAACTTATACCCATTTAAAAACCTGTATCTGTAGATTTAGAGAAGCTTTATTCATAATTGCAAAAAAATGATGTCCTTTAGAAGGTGGATGGATAAACTGTGTACATCCAGACAATGAAATATTTACTCTCTACAAAAAGAAATTAGTTATCAAACCAAGAAGAGACATGGAGGTAACATAAATGCATTTTATTAAGTGAAAGAGGCCAATCTGAAAAGGCTACATCATGTGTAATTCTAAGTATATGACATTTTGGAAAAGACAAAACTTTGAAGACAGTAAAAAGGTCAGGGTTAAGGGGGAGAGATGAATGGGCAGAGCACAGAGGATTTTTAGGATAATGAAAACACTCTGCATGATACCATACTAATAGATACCTGTTATTATACATATTTCTAACCCCATAGAATGTACAACAATAAGAATGAACCCTAATTAAACTGTGGACTTTGGGTGATTAGAATGTGTCAATCTAGACTCATCAGTGGCAACAAGTGTACTGGTCTGGTGAGGGATAATGATAATCGGGGATACTAGATATAAAAAATTCAATGTGGTTCTCTTTATTATCTTTATCTGTTTACTTAAATTTTGAACATATGTAATGCAGTTATAATAATCACTTCAATGTCTTTCTCTACTAATTCTAATATTCATATCAATTTTGGTTGGTTTTGACTGAATTTTCTTCAAACTATGGGTCCTGTATTCCTGCCTCTGTATGGTTGGTGATCTTTGATTAGAGAGGCCAGATATTGTGAATTTTACCTCATTGTATTATGAATGTTTTTATATTTCAATAATTCTTCTTGATTTTTTTACTTTAAGATATAGTGAAGATACTTGTAAAAAAAAATAGATACTCGGGGGTCTTGCTTTTTTTATTATTTGCTAGGTGGGGCAGGAGCAGGGGTCATTCTAAAGCGGACTATTCCTACTCCTGAGGAAGGACCTTTGCCCAGTGCCCCCATGAGTTACGAGTTTTTCCAGACTTGCTGGCGAGAACAGGCACAATTCCCAGGCCATTTCCTCCAACCCTTGTTAATGGTTCTTTCCTCAGCCTTAAATTGCTCACATGCATGTACTGCTGAGTGCTTTGTTCCGTACTAGAGGAAGACGGTCTGCCGATCTCTAGAATTCCGTTCTGTGCAGTTCTCTCCTCACTTTTACTTTGCTGTGAGAACTGTAAATGTCTTGTCTTCCTCAGACTCTCAGCTTCATCTTTTTTACGTAGGAAGAACACTGGATTCCGCCTAGGTTCTCCCCTATCTGCTCCTCAGTCTGGAAAACATTCTCCAGGGAGTAGCTTGGGCAATTGTGAACTTTTCCTTATTTGTGTACTGCATCTTAGGAAAAACTGACTTTGGTCATCTGATGTCAAATGCTTGTGCTCCTTCTTAAAAATAAATATATATTGTGTCAAGATTTTTAGTTGTTCCAAGTGTGAGGGTAAATCCTGTCCCTGCTGCTCCACGGTGATTGGAAATGGAACTTTTCCTTTAACCTTAGTACCTAATTTTCCCTTAAATTTCCAAGACTTTTAATGCCCTCATTCCTATCCATTTTGCCCAAGCTTTCTACACTTGTCTCTGTGTCTTTTTAAAAATACATATATTTTCTTGATTGTTACAGAGAGGATAGAGAAACATCGATCAGCTAGCTGCCTCCTGCAAAACCCCAAAGGGGATCGAACCTGCAACCAAGATACATGCCCTTGACTGGAATCAAACCTGGGACTCTTCAATCTTTGGGCAGGATGCTCTACCCACTGAGCCAAACTGGTCAGGGCTTTTTTTTTTTTTTTAATCCTCATCAGAGGATATTTTTACATTGATCTTTAGAAACAATAGAAGGGAGAGAAGAGGGGAAGAGAAAGAGAAACATCGATGTGAGAGAGACACATTGATTGGTTGCCTTCCGAGTCGGCCTGGTACCTGCAACTGAGGTACCTGTTTTTGACCAGGAATCAAACTGGAGACCCTTTGATCCGAGGGCCAATGCTCTAACCATTGAACAAACCAGCTAGGGTTCTCTGTGTCTTCTTATACCATCTCATGGGTGACCATTCTCAGATAGAATTTACTCTTTTAAAAAACAGTGTGTAAACATATTAACCTGATTTTAAATTTATTCAATATGCACATGTTTATCAGATTCTTTTGAGGCCACTGGTGATTTTTTGTAGTTCATGGACTCTGCTCAGAAAAACTCCTTATAATTCATCTCACAAGTAGGTAGCTTATCCACGTAACCAGCTCCTAAGAACTAGCTATTGGCTTTTAAATTTTAGAACTAGGAAATGTGTCTGTTTATTGTGTACTTAGCCCATCAGTAATGCAGTTGATCATCATGATTATTATCATGATAAATATTCATAAAGAACCTGTGGTTTTACTAATTGGCTTATTTACTTCTTGGAAAACTGAAATAAATGTACTTTGAAGAAAAATCATCTTTATAGTCAGTTTTTATTTTTCTATGTATATGGTGTGTGGGCACACACACACACATACACATTCATATTTTTCAGTGAAAACTTGCTGTACCCAACAACTAATCTTTGTAGCAACTTGATGTGGGAGTTGCTCAAACCTATCATGCTCTTACCTCCAAATCTTTACAGATGCTGCTCACCATTCCTGAAATGATATCAGACCTATTTATTTAGTTAACTCCTCATTCTTCAGCTACTAGTTCCAATATTACTTTCTTACTAGTTTCGATCTTCTGATTCTATGTGCTCTGAGTTCCTTTCTTCTTATACAACTTAGTATTTCTTACTTAGAGTTTGTCTTTCCCACTAGACCAGTGGTTCTCAACCTTCTGGCCCATTAAATACAGTTCCTCATGTTGTGACCCAACCATAAAATTATTTTTGTTGCTACTTCATAACTGTAATGTTGTTACTGTTATGAATTGTAATGTAAATATTTGATATGCAGGATGGTCTTAGGCAACCCCTGTGAAAGGGTCATTCGACTGCCAAAGGTCTCACAACCCACAGGTTGAGAACTGCTGCACTAGACCATAAAGTCTAATGAGAGGACATTAACTCTTTTTTATTAAAATGTGTATCCAGTGCCCAGAACAGTTCACAGTAGTGCCCCATGAAAACCCATCAATCATATTGATTCAAATTTTCTTTAGATTTGTGAAGCAAACTGACTACTGAGGAAATATTTATCAGCATTTTAAAGTAACTTATAAGATGTGAATCCACTAAAGGGCAAGATAAGAGTACATGAACTTTGACATTAAGACAAATTTGTGTTTAAATTTTGGCACCACTACTTAGTTGAGTGACATGAAGTAAGTTGTTTATTTTCACTGAGCCTCGGTTTGTTTATTTGTTAGCTTAGCATTGAGACATTAACAACTTACAGTTGTTATGACAATTAAATGTGAGGCCACCTATCTAAAGGTTTCTAGCACAATTTTTATAATATAGTAGCCGTTTGGTAAATATTAGCTTCTCCATCTTTCCCCACTGTATTCTTTCTCACTCCCCCTCCTGTATTATTTCAGTGATCTTTCCCACTAAAGAGAATTCTGATGAATGATCAGTGCTATCTGCAGTAAGAGATGACACAGCAGAGATAGTTACTTTCTTTGGATTATTGGCAGGAATTTAGATAAACATAGAAGTAATACAGAAAGCCAGAGAATCAGAATTAGAGGAGAACTATGAGCTCAAAATTCTAATATAGGTGAGGGTATTGATATCTAAAAAAGTGAATCATTAGGGTCCTAAACAGAACTGGGAGGGGCTTTTGGAAAGAGCATATCTAAGTAGCTCAGGATAACTAAAATTTTAGGCTTGTTCTCAGGTTAATTGCCATCATTTGATATTCTTACATAGAGTCTCATGTTGATTCCTATTAGGTGGTACATATGGAGCTGAAACTGGCAAACAAGAATGCAGATGTTGGGACTGATTCAATGTTTTTCCTCATTTGAAAAAACAACAACTATGACTCCTTGTGTAAAAAGTTCAAGTAACCATTGATTTCAGATAGAATTTTTGCTGTGTGTTTAACTGTTTTGAGAAGTCCATCTGCTTGATCTTTACCATTCATTAACTGTACTGAATTCTATGGTGTAAAATTGGTATTGCAGGCAAGTGAGTAGCAGATCTATAAAAGTTGTGTCCATATGTTGTAATGTGGGGGTGGGGTGGTGGTTAGGAAAGGAATGATGAACTCTAGTGTCAGACAGCTCTGATAGAAATCAGACCGTTGATATCTTATGACTGTGTGTTGTTCCTTTGAGTTGGTCTCTGGGATTGTTGCCAGAAAATAAATGAGAACCAGAGACCAAATTAAATGTTGCCTGATCATTATGTCAAAGACAAAAGCAGGAAGATAAAAATCTCAAAGCCAAATAGATTCAGGACAAAGGGGCAATAATGACAGCTGTAACCATAGTTTGGAACTAAGAAGTGGAACAAATGAGGCAGAACTTGCTGACCATCTGTTCAGAAATAAGGGGAGCCTCAGAAGTGTCCTGGGCTTAGGGTCTGATGATAGGCTTTCACACCTTTGCTTAGTTTCCTGTTAATGGGGTGACTTGGGAAGGTAACCTCTTCTGTCTGAATTGCAGTCTTCTCACCTGTTAAATGGAGATAATGCTACCTGCCTTTTTTTTTTCTTCCCAAGATCAGTATGTATTAGTTCTCTAACAGCTTTCTTTGCTCTACCAACTGCCTCCCACCATTAGCACCCAACTTCCAGTTTCAGTATCTTGCTAGGACCTCCTGCTCTTGCTAGAACCCTGCCCATGACTACCCTTTAGCAGAAACATACGGTGCAATAGCAAGAAGGCAGTCCAGAGTTCTAAACATTTTTCTGCTCATGTATGATCTTGAAAAATAAGACTTGGCCTAATTTTATCCAAACTCACAGGGTTGTTTTGTTGTAAGGATTAAATGAGGTAGTACTCACAAAGTACTTAATATAATGTCTGGCACATAGTAAAAGATAGCTAAGTGTATTATTACTTTTGGTGTTTATATTGTCAAAGTATACATTGTAAACATTTAAAACATACAAGAGTATGTGGAGCACATGTCAAAGATTTGCTTAACTCATCAGTGAGGGAAGCAGCAGGATGGTAAGGAGACTTTGAGGAACGATGTATATATAGTAGGTGAAAGAGTAATTAAATAAGGCGGTTAAGTTATAGACAAAAGTATTAATGCCCTTCCAGGCCAATAAAATGGAAAATTCTGAGTTTATCTTCTTTTACTGAACATTTGTTATTTTTATCTCCACTGAACAAAGATACCTCACAATTTATCTTCTAGAAGCTAAAACTTAACTTTACACAGCATCTGAGCCCTAGTTAATAATAAACGTTAAGTCAAACTAAACAACAGCCCTAGAGAATCAGGAGACACAGCAGACTGGTTAGAAAATGCTCTACTGCGATAATGAAAGACCTTCTTGCTTTATTTCCAAGTTGTAGACAGTTGTTTTTGCTTTGGATCTGGTCAATGAATCATTGGCCTGTTTGAGACCTTGGTCTTCTGGGACCTGGGCTTTGGAGATCAAGCTAAAATTTCTCACCCTTTGAGTCTTCTTAACTCAATTAAATCGCCATAAACATCTCTGTGTTTGACACTTGTGAGGACATCGGGAAATGAGCAAGGGAAAAGAAATAGGAGTCTGGGAATGAAACAGTTTATTTTTCACTTTCACATGGGGTGTGAGTTTCTTCTTTCTTGCGTGTTTAGAAATTGGGCATGTTTCACATTTACAGCAGCCATCTGCGTGGAAACACAAAACAATTACGTTCCTATCTGACCAACATACGCCTGAAACCTCGGCTGTTATCCTTCCCTCCCTGTGCTCTTCAGATGAGGGTGCTGTTTGTTTTTTCAATCCATTCATTTCCCTTTATTCTTTATCTCTCTCACTATCTTTCCCTCCTCCTTTCCTACCCTTCCTCAGCCTTCATGTTTGAGCAATTTTTCCTCTTTTTCTTTTTTATGACCCTTGTTGGAGCAGAAAAGATCTGTTTTCTTTGCACTTTCTCCTCATTCCTTTCTTTAGTTTGCTTTTATGATATTTTTCTTCCAGCTGTTTCTTTGCTTGCAACTACCCCAGCCTTTGCTCTCCAATTCCTCCTTTTGGTTGTTTTACAGGTTATTAGGCCTTAGTTAGAGGAAGTACAAAAGAAGAAGCAAAACTCTTAAGATAAATCACTATACATCATAGAAGAGGAATCTTTAATTATTCTTTAACGCTGGGTGCTTTTTAAATTGCATTTAACAAATTAAATAAATAAATATTTTAAAAACTGTAAATACAATGATACTACCATCAATTTAAAAAAATAATTTGTTCATAAGACTGCCTCATTAATATAAACATTGCCATTTCTCTATTTTTCTTAGGTCTTTGTCTCCTGATATGCATTCTTTTTGCATGATTGTGAAAAGTACTCATTGTGCACAAGCATTTTAAAAATCTATTTAAGTTTGTGGCATAGATATGGGAACATATCTTGCAGGTGTGGGAAATAATTAAAGCAGTAATTAATTAAAAACTGTGTTGCTGACATAAGAATACATTGGTAGATCAATGAGATGACATGAAGTTCAGAAATAAATGTGCATTTATAAATAAGTTCAGTGTATAATAAAGGTCAGTGGGCATTTGGATGAAAATATACTGTTGGATGAAATATGAAATCTCCACATTTATGCCAACATTACTTAAAGCAATGCCCTGAGTTTTTGTTTTAAAAATTTACTAACTTATTTGGAATAGTGAACTATATCTTCTTCCCAAATTTTTGATGAAATTAGAGAAGAGGCACATCTGTAAAAATGCTGGGGGAAAAATAGCTATGGGTATAAAAATTTAAAAGCATTTTTGGAGGAGAGACAGAAAATAGGATCTCTTTTTAATGGAGACAACAAAGATCTAGATATTTTAGGAAAAGCAGCAGCAAAAATGAACCTAGAGTTGGAGGGGAGAATTGGAACTATTGACTCAAGAAATAAACAAAAGAAAGAATTTTAGAACATTCAATATGTTATTGTTAAAAACATTTAGTAGAGCACTGGCTGGTGTGGGTCAGTTGTTTGGAGTGTGTCTACTACACCAGAAGGTCTCAGGTTCAATTCTCGGTCACGGCCCATACCCGGGGGCAACTGATCAATGTGTTTGTTTAATTTTTTTATCTAAAAAAGATTAATTAAAAAAAATAAACTGCTCAGGTGAGGACTAAAAAGCCAAAACAAAACAAAAAACAGTTAGGAGAATATTTTAGTCTTAAAATAAAAACAGGCTTAATGAAGGAGGAAAAATAAATCATTCTTACATAAAAAAAAAAAAATCATGATTTCTAAATTGTTTTTTCAAAGAAGGCTTGAAAGTCAAGCTGCAGATATGAAAGATGAAGATGACAAAATCTTCAAAAACACAGACAGAAAGGACAAAAGTAATAAAATAAAATTATGAAAGAAAAATAAAAAAATAAGGAGGTCAGAGGCAGAAGTTCATTATCTGTTCATAGTATTTAAAATAGTTTGGCACTCCTGGTGGATCCATGTGGCAGCTTGAGGTTCAGCAATTGTCCTTCATTTACATGGAAATTTACATGTGGCCAAGGTGGCATTTTAAACCAGAGGGCATTTGGAGGACAGGGTTCATTGGCTTTTGGGAGTGTTGTCCAGATCCCAGCTTTCCTTCCAAAGTATTTGCTTACATGCAGAACGGATGTAGCGAGGCCAGAGGTCTCATAACCAAAGTTTCAGATTTGTAAAATTAAAATTTTTTCTTTTATCCTAAAAGTTTATTTCACCTCCCAAGAGAAGTGGAAAAGGGAGTGGAAGGCAAAGGCAGATGTAAGTCTTCTGCTCTAGTACGCATGAGCAGAAAAAAAAAACCACGCAAAAACATTTGGAAGCTGTTGTAGTCATTTCCACTGTTCACTGTTTAAAGAAAGGCTATTGCTCTTTTCAAATCTTAAAGGAAGTAGGCTACTGAGACTAAACTCTCACTCTTTTTTTCCAGCTTTTATCTTTCCTTGAGAAGATGAGTTTGGCTACAGGCATATCCCCCCAGACACTTTACATAACCTTACCTAAAAAAAAAGAAGCTCAGAGATGCAGAGTGCAAAATCAAAGCAACGGGCATGAGTTTGCCTCAACAAGTTTGTGAGCTGAGAGCAGAAAGGGAACATTGATTTTATGTCTGACGTAACTCCCGCACATTGGAAGGAGGGCGTGAACCCAGGGCACAGTGCTCCGTTAAGGGACTGGACTGCACCAGTTTTGCAAACGAGCGTGTGTAAGTTCTCCACAGTGATTAAAACAGAATTTGTGCTTAATTTGACAATAATTCAAACACAAGAATATAAACACATTTTAAGCCATCAAGGACTCCCCGAGTATTGACATGTACGTCTGTGTTGGGGTTGGGCTTTTATAATTTTACTGGCCTGGAGTAGAAAGAAAAAGAACAGTGAAAAAAAAATTAATTTTTAGTGAAGATGCCGGCTGTGAACAAAAGTCTCCTACTAGCTTAAATAAGGAACTGTGCCGGGAACATAAAGTTCTCTCCTAGTGCATAGTAGCTCCCGCTGCCAAACCTACAAGATTCGTACTCTGGCATTCAGGACTAAGTACATAGTCTCAGTGTAAGGAGTGGTTTTATTTCAGCAAAGGAACATCATGTGTCACGTTGAAGAAATAGAGTTAATTTGAATGTTACTGTTTTTGTGCATTTATAGTTGTGTGAGCATGAGGAATTTCTACCCAGATCTATGTTTTTGCATATTTAAATAGCATTCTAATAAAAATTATTTCATTAAAAGTAAAAGTTAGAACTACAGGTACTAGTGTTTTTATTAGCCAGTAAAACACATCACATTTGAGCCAAGCTAGCTGACTCTAGTGGCTCCTCCAGACCACAAAGGTCACGCGTGTGATTGAACTGTAATAGCCTCAAGGGCTCACGTGACTTGTCCTCTGGGTTTGTTTCTTCCTGAAACAAACCCCTCTGGGTGTCCTCTTTAATTTCTAGCCAATTCTTTTTTATGTTCTAATTTTCTTTTCATGAATGAGCCACTCTTTCCTTGGTCTTAGTTGTGCATACGTCTCAGCAGAGGGAGAATGAGATGTTTTGGAAAAGCAGGCTTGGGGGGTCTTCTATGATTGTATTCCATGCCTCAGTTTTGCAAATCTGAAGATTATTAACTTTGTCAGCAAAAGGACTTTTTTCCTACAGGTAATGCTCTTTGCCAGAGAAAAGGTCTTTAGTGGCACGTTGTAGCTAGTTTAAAACAAGGTAGTCCTAATGGTACATGAACACTTTCTCAGACAATCTGAGAAGTCTTTGGAAGAATTCCAACCCTCCTGTGGGCAAGACGAATGCTCTGGTGGGAATTATGACCACCCTCACCCTACTGAGAGTTGGAAAAATCCTTCCCTTTAAGATAAAGATCTAAGGGCTCTCATGCGGTAAACATTAATCAGGTGAAAAGTTGTTGTATAGTTCAAATTAAACTAGAAGAATAATGTATGAATTTATGATGAGAACATAACCATTTTAAGCAGATAAAGTTTTCTCGATGGTACATTCGTGCATTCTTTTCCTATAGTTTTGTTGTAATTGCTGTGGTCTGAATGTTTGTTTCCTCCCCAAATTCAGATTTTGCAATTGTAACTCCCAAATGATGATATTAGAAGGTGATAATGTGGGAGGTTCTTAGGTCATAAGGATGGAGCACTCATGAAAGGGATTAGTGCCCTTATAAAAGAGATCCCATAAGAAATTCCTTGTCCCTTCCACTATGTAAGGGCACAGTGAGAAGGCACTGGCTATGAATCAGGAAGAGGGCCTTGACCAAAATGGGATGAATGTGACTATCCTGGGGCCTTGATCTTGGATCTCCTAGCATCCAGATTGGCAAGAAATAAATTATTGCTACTAAGCCACCCAGTGTGTGGTATTTTGTTTCCGCAGTTCAATTGGACTGAGACAATGATCAAAAGATTTTTTTGGTGCCCTAGCCAGTTTGGCTCAGTGGATAGAGCGTTGAGGAGTCCCAGATTTGATTCCAGTCAAGGGCACATGCCTGGATTGTGGGCTCGATTTTCAACAGGGGGCGTGCAGGAGGCAGACGATCAATGATTCTCTCTCATCATTGATGTTTCTCTCCCTTCCTCTCTGAAACCAATAAAAATATATTTAAAAAATATTACTTGGTAAACATGATTAGAACCAGAGGAATTAGCTAGATTTAGGTTGATCAGAACATGATGGACTGACACAGCCATCTCCATCGCATGCATGTGAACCTGGCACACAGACCTCAAGACCATCCTTCCTGAACAGTAATTTTGTGAGCCTAGCCAGCATTTGCTTCTTTGTCACTTTTTGATACTTTTCTTTCTGGATGGATAGACTCTTTCTAAAGGATGCATTGTTTCTTTAAATGTGCTAATACTCTAAATCTACTTATAACCAGAGCTTGTTGGCCTGTCTTTCTTTGTAAGGCAACCTTCTATAAACCAGCTTTCAGCCATTATATGTTGAAGCTAATCTTGTTAATTCTATTTCCAAGTTGTTGGCATCTCCTTGTTGCTTAGATAGACCACTTCTTTCATTCTTGTCCTTTGTGCTTATTCAAAAGATAGATAAGCACTCTTAATAATATGCATGCTATGGCACCACCAGAATTTCCAAATAGGAAGGGCTTGGGGATTGAGGGTACGAGACTACCCTGAAGCTGCTTTTGGAGGACAAACACACTGCTTTTATGTAGAAAGTTTGTTTATTTGGTAGTAGCTTAAAGCTGTGTTTATATAATAATCATGGTTTTGGGGTTTTATATTTACTTAGGGTGATTTGAATGGGACTGATGAAGGTGGTGGGTATTTTTGCTTCCCTAAGGTACTTGTTGGATGCTGCTACTCAGTGCATGGTCTAGCTCTTCAACCTGGGTCACAGACTAGCTTCTAATATTCCCAGACATGGAGTTAATTAATTGACTCTCTCCAAGAAACCTCTAATTACTTGTTTCACTTTTATATTTACAGACATCTCTTTGCACCTGTGTGTATTTTATATCCCATTTTTGCAAATCTGCAGATTACTGACTTTGTCAGCAAAAGGGCCATTCCCCCCTACCCCCCACAGATATCCTGTTTTCTGGAGAATAAACAAGCTTTTCTCTATTTGCACAATTCAATTCTAACCCCCAGGCAATGCAGACAATACCTGTGCAGCCATTCAGGTAACTGCAACAAGTCTCTTGCTGCGTGTGTGTGTGTGTGTGTGTGTGTGTGTGTGTGTGTGTGTGTAGCAGGAGGGTTGGATCTTGGGTTGAGCGTCTTCCCCCTGGTGGTCAGTGAGTGTCATAGCTACCAATCATTCTGCTGTTTGGTTAATTTGCATATTAGGGTTTTATTATATGGGATTATTGGTTGTTGGTGTGATCCATGAAGTTTCTTCAACATTAGAGGCCTGGTGCATGGATTCATGCACCTGTGACATCCCTTTTCCTGGCCTGCACCCTCTTGCAATCCGGGACCCCTCAGGGGATGTCAGAGAGTTGGTTTTGGCCAAATCCCTGCAGGCCAGGCCAAGGGACCCTACCGGTGCATGATTGGGGTCAGGAGAGACCGTGGGAGGGCTCCAGGATGTGTCCAGCCCTTCTGGGGGCCTATTGGGGCTGTTGGGGCTGGTCGGTGGGAGGGACTATGGGAGGGCTCCAAGGCATGTCCAGCCCCTCTTGCCCAGTCCTGATTGGCTGGACCCCAGCAGCAAGCTAACCTACTGGTCGGAGCATCTTCCTCCTGGTGGTCAGTGGGCATCATAGTAACTGGTTGAATGGTTGAATCAATAGTCAGACATTTAGCATATTAGGCCTTTATATGTAGAGACTAGAGGCCTGATGCATGAAATTCATGCATGAGGCATAGGGGTCCCTCAGCCTGACCTGCACCCTCTCGCAATCTGGTACTGCTGGCTCCTAACCACTGGCCTGCCTGCCTGCCTGATCACCCCTAACTGCCTCTGCCTTGGCTCCTGCCACCACAGCTTTGTCTGGAAAGATGTCTGGAAGACGTCCAGAAAGTCGCTCAGCTGTCTGGTCTAATTAGCATATTATGCTTTTATTATTATAGATAATGTATGAGTTCCTATTGCTGCTGTAACAAATCTCCACAATTTAATTATTTAAAACTAGGGGCCCGGTGCACAAAAATTTGTGCACTCCGGGGGGTCCCTCAGCCCAGCCTGTGCCCTCTCTCAGTCTGGGACTCCTCAGGGGATGTCCATTTGCTGGAGTGCCTGGCCAGCCTGGGTGAAGGGCTGATGGCTGTTTGCAGGCTGGCCAAGCCCCCCAGTGGAGACCCTCACCCCATGTGGGTGTGCCAGCCTGGGTGAGGGGCTGAGGGCCATTTACAGGCTGCCCACAGCCCCTTCAGGGTTTGGGTCTCTACTGGGGTGCCTGGCCAACCTGGGTGAGGGGCTGATGGCTTTTTTCAGGCTGCCCACAGCTCCCATTGACCCAACATCCCAGCGAGGCTGGCTGGAATCAGGTTTCTGAGGTTTATTGATCTTCTATAATTGAAACTTTGTTGCCTTGTGCCAAGGCCTAGGCAGGTTATAAAGCCTCCTGTTTGCTTCAGCTCTGTGGCTTCTATAATTAAAACATTGTTGCCTTGAGCAGAGGCCCAGCCAGGCTAGGCAGGCAGTTTCCTCCATTGCTGGTGCAATGGAAGCCTCCTGTTTGCTCTAGCTCCATGACTGCTGGCCACCATCTTTGCTGGGTTAATTTGCATACAGCCACTCTCATTGGCTGGTGGGCATGGCTTGGCTGCTGGGTGTGGTTTAGGTGTAACGGAGTGAGGGTCAATTTGCATATTACTCTTTTATTAGATTAGATAACACAAATATAATATCTAACAGTTCTAAACATCAGAAATCCCAAATAGTTCTCCATTTTCAGCCTGTGCTCCTTCTGAAGACTCTAGGGGGAAATCTGTTTCCTTGACTTTTCCACCTTTTAGAAGCTGCCCACATTCTTTAGCTCACAGCCCTTTTCCTTCAACTTCAAAGCCAGCAATATTGGGCTGAATTCTATCTGGTTCTCTTCTGCCTCCCTCCTCCCCTTTTGCAGGCCTTGTGATTGCATTGGGTCCACCTGGATAATCCAGGATCGCCTTCCAATTTTAGTCAGCTGATTAGCAACCCTAATTCCATCTGCAACCTTATTTCAACCTGCAACACTAATTCCATTTGCAGTCTAAATTCCCTTTTTGCCAAGAGCAGTGTTTGTGAGTCTACTTGATCTATCATTGTCAATGCTTAATTAATTTTAGCCATTCTGGTAGATATGAATGGAGGCTTATTTATTGTAGTTTTTGTTTGTATTTCCCAGGTGATTAATAAGGTTAAGACTGTTTTCATTCAGTAATTGACCATTTTGATTTGTTTTTTTGTGAAAGATTATATTCAAGACTTTTGTCCATTTTTTTGTGTGCAATTGGGTAAAAAATGATACCATCAACTCCTGTAGTTATCAGTCTCTTTAGAATATTTATCTCTCAGCTAAAACTAATATAGAAATAGTCTGGTTTTGTCCACCTCTTATGTGCTTCATTAATCATAGTTCTCCTGGTTAAATTGATCACATAGAAGCCACACACTTGCCAAACTAAGGATTGGCCTGGGGTCCTGACTGCTCTGCCCCCGTAGGTCTTGGTTGAGATAACATTGCAATCCTTTCTCCCTTCCTCTTCTCCTTCCTCCTTTTAATTAAAGCACTAAAAGGCAGATAGCTATAGCTAGAATTTTCTCATTTGATACTAGAGTTTAATATATGTTGGATATCAGCATAAATGTTTCCCAGAATGTTTATTTATTGAATTATTTTATGAATTCATTTGCTGCCTGAGATAACTACTTAGTGAAATATGAGTTTAATTTTATGAAGTCTCCTGACAAATGGACAAAGACACAGATGTTTTATTCTTTTCCTTCATGCCAATGCAAAGAGCTTGTATGACCAGTATTTTTCTTCCACCAGGGTCTTTGCTTGTGGGACAGCACAGGCAAAGGAGAGCCTAACTCACCTTCTTTATTCTTAGGCTTCCTCACAAAACCAGTGCCTACTCCTGGGGTGCCCTTTTCCACATTCATGCATCACCTCCTCCTCTTACTGTAGTCTATAGCCACCCAGAGCCTATGTGCTCCTTCCACCTCAGGCTGAATTGTCATCAACTCCAGCTTTGGGTAAACTCTGTGTTGGAATTGGCGGGCTGTAAGGAGCATTTCATCAGCCATGCTGTGCTCAGTCCGCCAAAGGTAGGGCCCCTGCCAATGATGCATACTTAGGCTAATGGCCTGTAGGATTCTGGGAAACAAAAGGCAGGTGATGGAGGATAGCCATCAGAAATTGGCAGAAAACAAGGATCTTTTAAAGCAAAACCATTAAGAAGAATATGATTCAAATAAAAAGACTTGCAGAAGCTCTGGAAATATAATTTTGTCCTCATTTATATCTCTCAAGTAGAAAGAAATTGAAGTAGATGGCTGAGATCCTAAATTCCCAAGTCCTTCACCTCAACTGTCACCAGAACAGGAAGAGGAGATGCAGCAGGGACACTGAAGACAATGCTTCCATTATCCACCCTTAAAACTTCAGCAACAAGTCAACACTGTAAAAGTACTTCTGTTGCAGAAAGACCAAAAAACTAAGCGATGCTTTGAAGAGGTGGAGAAATCACAGTTTGAATAACACTCGCAGTCTCTGGGGTGTCTGAAATCCCAAATCCAGAGCGCAGGTAAGACGCAAGAACCTTGCTTTATAACTGCCCTTCGAGTTAATTGATTTGCAAATATACTCCCTTCCCCCAGGTGTGCTTAGGTTTGGACTCAGAACAAAGCCCCCTGCCCTACCGCAGGACAGGGCTTTGTTTGGTTTAATGGCCTAGCATTCCTTGCAAAACCAGTCTTCCTCCTCACTTCCTTTGTGCCAAGCAGGGTTCTAAAGATGTAATTCTGAACACTTTAATGTATGCATTATTACTATCACCATTTTATAGATGAGGAAACTGAGACTGAGACAATATGTAACAAAATCCAGGGTAATAATTTAAGGGAGTCATAGAGCTAAGATTTGTATCCAGGCATTCTGGCTCCCTATTCTAGGGTTTTAACTACTAAACTCATGCTTCCTCCCTACAAAGGATATTTTACATGAAATAATATTAAGTATACATAGTGTATATAGTCATGTCCTAAGAAAGATCATGGTCTGGGCTGAAATGGACAAAGACAACAAAGCGTGGAGGAGCCAGTCCTGAGGAGTTGTGCAGGATTTCAATAGCTACAAGGGGAGAAGAAGGTTTAGGAAGCGAATATTTTAGAACATGTAGCATCCCTCTCCTACTAATATCTATAGGGAATCGTCAAGCATTGTGACAACCAAAGCTACTTCACACATTTGCAAAAGCCTACTCACTGAGAACAGCTGAGCAACATGTGCAAGGGCTTAGAGCAGTGATCCTCAAGTGCAACAGGATCACCTGGAAGGCTTGCTAAGCCACAGAGTGCCGGTCCTTGGGCTTCAGAGTTTCCAATTCCGGAGGTCTGGGTGAGGCCCAAGAATTTGCATTTCTAAAATACTCCTCGGTGATGCTGATGCTGTGGGGACCTCACTTTGCACATCATTGGCCTAGAAGCAGAGGTCAGCAGGACTTGAGAGAAAGGAGAGAGAAGAAGATGATAAAAACAAAGAAGAAAATGATTATTTAATAGTAGCAGCCAGCTGCAGTGACTGTTGTGCGTCAGTTCTGTGCAGAGCACTTGGTCTATATCTTTTCATCCTTGCCACAGATCATAGATGTTTACAGATGAGAAACCTAAGGAATGAGTACACAGGAACTTTTCCAGGTCACTTATATAGAAACGTAACCCCTTATTATGTCAGTTCAGGATAAAGCACTGGCCAGTACTACTGCTCCGCAGCCCCGTGTTTTGATGGGATGTGCTAGGAAGTACTTAATCTTTCAAAGTTTCTAATCAGTGATGGAGTAAGACAAAAGTGATAGGGGAAATTACTCTGGTAGAACTGTGCAGAGTTTAAAGTCTGAGAGGATAGCCATGGATATATTATAGCAATATAGGCATGATCAAAATTTCGGAAACGAACTTTATATCCTATTCATTTTCAAAGTGAGTAACACGCCAAATGCCAGAATCTGGAGTTTCATTAAGGCTGGATTCCTTTTGTTTGTATGTCTGATGTTGATAAACACAGATTTTTGAGTAAAAAGGCTTTCATCTTAGATCTATGGCTTATAATTCACTCGTTTATTCAAAACTATTACTAAAATCCACTAAAATGGGTAATAACTTGTTATTTTGAGAATATTGGTTGTCATTTTGTTTTGATATCCCATACCAAACCCAAGTTAAACTTTTCTTACTGGCTGTTTTTAAAACTTCTCTTTGCCTCAGGTGTTTTATAGTTTCACTAAAGGCCCAGTGCACAAAATTTGTGCACTCGGGGATGGGGTGGGGTCCCTCAGCCAGGATTGCGAGAGGGTGCAGGCCAGGCCCAGGTAACCCACCGGTGCACGATTGGGGCCAGAGAGAGACACAGCAGGTTGGCCAGCAGGGAAGGGGCTGTGGGAGGGCTCGGGGCATGTATGGCCCATCTTGATCAGCTGGACCCCAGCAGCAAGATAACCTACCAATTGGAGCATCTGCCCCCTGGTGGTAAGTGTATATAATAATGAGTGGTTGAGTGGCCTTAGCATATCATTAGCATATTATGCATTGATTGATTAAACAGATGACTGGACGACCAAACACTTAGCATATTAGACTTTTATTATATAGGATTATGATATGTTTAGGTGTGGATTTACTTTTATCCTGCTTATGTCTAAGTTGATGTCTTTCTGGAAAATTCTCCATTATTATCTCTTCAAATACTGCTTTTTTCTCATTCTTACTAATATTTCCTTCTGCAATTCTTGTTGGACTTTCTTATTCTATATTCTAATCTTAATAATTTCTTATATATTTACTATGTTTCTTTCAGAAATATTCTGGATAATTTCTTTGAACCTATGTTCCTTTTGCTAAGTCTCTCTTCACCTGTTTCTAATTTACTATTTAACTCATTCATTGTTTAATTTCATTTACTTTATCGCCACTTTTAATTTTTAAATTAGTTTTTCAGACTTTTTTTTATAGTTTCTTGCTTATATTTTTCAACCTTACTCCTTGAAGCATATTAAACATTCTTATTTTATATCTGGCATGTGATAATTCCAATATCTGAAGCTTTGTGTGTGATTCTGCAATGTTATTATTTTGGTTCTTACTCATGGTTATTTTTTTATCTGTGTGTTTGCAATTTTTTACTTTCAGCTCATACTCCTTTGGATCATTATCTGAGAGAATTTTCTTTCGGGTCATGTTAATGTAGAATTTCTTTGGAGAGGATTTTATTTTGCTTTTTTCTATCACCTGGAGGCAGGCACTAAAATCCAGGGCCATTTTATATCAACATTTCTATTTGAATTTTTTGGACCACCCAGAACATTTTAAATTGGGCCAAAAACCTGTGTGAGAGCTGGTTTACAGTTCCAAATTATTAAGAAAGATTTTTTTTTTTTCTTCTGCACTCAGTGCCAAAGTGAAAAGAGTTGCTTCCTTGTTGTCTACTTCTAAGAAGAAATTGTATCCCAGTGAGGTCTCAGCTTTACACAGGCGTCTACAAATTGACTTTCTACTTCAGGTGTGCCCTAGCGTTCTCTTCTTTCTTCTGTGCCTTGTTCAGTCTTCAAAACATGTTCAAGTCACCAGCGTTTCACAGATCCCCTCAGGAACAAGGCTGGATTTTGCACATGCTTGCCTTTCACCTCCCCAAATACACTTGTGTTTTGCTTTGGCCTATTACACACTTTCTTGCCAGCTTAGGAATGCGTTTAGAATATTCTAAACACACACACACACACACACACACAATATTTAGGCTGTTTTCATCAAAACAGAAACAGACATGTTATTCAGGATATCTGATTATTGAAGAAAATGCGAATTCCCAGTTAATCTGAAAACGTGTTGCAAACTGTATTAAAAGAAAGGAAGGAAAAGCACTCATTTTCATGGAAAGATGTCATTATTATTATTATTATTATTATTATTATTATTATTAAACCTCACCTGAGGATACTTTTTCCATTGATTTTTAGACAGAATAGAAGGACGGAGGAGAAGGGAGAGAAAGAGTGAGAGAGAGAAACATTGATGTGAGGTAACTCGAACCTGCAATTGAGATATGTGCCCTTGACTGGGAATCGAACCCTTGGCCCTTTGGTCTGTGGGCAGATGCTCTAACCACTGAACAACTGACCAGGGCAAAATGTATTATTAAATAACTAGGGGCCCGGTGCACAAAAAAAAATTTGTGCACTCCGGGGGGTCCCTCAGCCCGGCCTCTGCCCTCGCGCAGTCTGGGACCCCTTGGGGGATGTCCACCTGCTGGCATGCCTGGCCAGCCTGGGTGAGGGGCTGAGGGCTGTTTTCAGGCTGCCCACAGCCCATTCAGGGTTCGGGTCCCTACTGGGGTGCCTGGGCAGCCTGGGTGCGGGGCTGAGGGCTGTTTGCAGGCTTCCCACAGCTCCCATTGACCCAAAGTCCCAGCGAGGCTGGCTGGAACCAGGTTTCTGGGGTTTATTTATCTTCTATAATTGAAACTTTGTTACTTTGAGCGGAGGCCTAGGCAGGGAATGAAGCCTCCTATTTGCTTCAGCTCTGTGGCTTCTATAATTGAAACTATGTTGCCTCAAGCAGAGGCCCAACCAGCCTAGGCAGACAGTTTACACCTGGTGCAACAGAAGCCTCCTGCTTGTTCCAGCTCGGTGGCTGTTGGCCTCCATCTTGGCTGGGTTAATTTGCATGCAGCCACTCTGATTGGTTGGGGGCGTGGCTTGGCTGGTGGGCATGGCTTAAGTGTCTCAGAGTGATGGTTAATTTCTATATTACTCTTTTATTAGAGTAGAAAATGATAAATGACCTCTTTGAGGACAGAAACAGTATCTTTCTTTTTAAAAAAATATGTTTTATTGATTTTTTTACAGAGAGGAAGGGAGAGGGATAGAGAGTTAGAAACATCGATGAGAGAGAAGCATCGATCAGCTGCCTCCTGCACACCCCCCATTGGGGATGTGCCTGCAACCAAGGTACATGCCCTTGACCGGAATCGAAACTGGGACCATCAAATCTGCAGGCCAACGCTCTATCCAGTGAGCCAAACCAGCTAGGGCAACAGTATCTTTCTTTTTTTTTTTTTTCTTTTTTTTTTATTTCATTGCTTAAAGTATTACAACAAGTGATAGATAAGTATTACAACAGATGATAGATAGATCTCCATTTTTTCCCCTTGTCCTTCCCCCCCCTCCTCCCTAACCCCCAGTTTCCCGTGTCCACTGATTATTCTCCTATGCATGCATGCAAGTCTTTCAGTTGATCTCCCAACTCCCCCCCAACCATCCCCAGCCTTCCAGCTGTAGGATGATAGTCTGTTCAAGGCTGCTCTGTCTCTGTATTTGTT
>PVJC01027720.1:0-23079 GCA_004026665.1 Murina feae
AAGGGTCTGCAGCTGAGACAGAACTCCAAATCGATCCAAACTCCAAACAACGAGGAGAAAGGCCTGCAGGTCATTTCCCCCCAGTGATACCTCCCAGTGATAACTACAACAAGGCTGTGCACCCAGATTTCAAAGGCATACAACAAGAGTGTCCACCCCAGGTGATTGGGGAGGCTGAATCACTGGGCCATATATAGGATACCTAGCACAGAAAGCCAAAATGCGGAGACTAAGAAGCAGGTCACAAAAGACAGAAATGGAGGAATGCATACGACTGGATATAGAGTTCAAAACCACGGTTATCAGATTTTTCAAGAAGTTTAATATATTTTTATTGATTTTTCTTTTTACGGCGAGGAAGGGAGAGGGATAGAGAGTTAGAAACATCAATGAGAGAGAAACATCGATCAGCTGCCTCCTGCACATCCCCTATTGGGAATGTGCCCGCAACCAAGGTACATGCCCTTGGCCAGAATCGAACCTGATACCCTTCAGTCTGCAGGCCGACAGTCTATCCACTGAGTCAAACCAGTCAGGGCCCTAGACAATATCTTGTAACCTAATGAGAGACTCTGAGAAAGCATTACCCACCTAATCTATTCCCAAATTCCTGACTAAATGACTCACTAGGAGTTCATAAATGTTTATTGTTTTAAGCCACTATTTTGGAGGATAGTCATGAAGAAATAGATAACTATTTTAGCCAATAGATAACTATTTTACATTTAAGCCATATGTAAAAAGGTAAATGAAGTAACTATTTCCTCCTCAAAATACTACTTGCCCTTAAAACATGTGATATATTTATTCATCAAATCTATTCTTTTTTGTTATAATTATTCTCTTCATGATTCCTAAAAATTCATTATTCTGTGGGTGGTAATATTTCACGCAAAAAATTGGGTGAATGCAGGTCCAAGTCTTGTTCCAACTCATTTGGTGCTCTTGAGCCATTTCTATGGAGAAATTTTGGGTATTCACTGCTTGTCATTTGTATACGAAATGATAACATCATATGAAATTTCCAATGAAGTCTGAAACTACAAGAGAAAACCTTTTCCTTCCTGTAGGATGGAAAATATCTCTGCTTGAGTCAATTTATTTCATGGTAATTTTAAAAATAGCTTTATGTTTCTTAGGCATCTAGGATTTAATGCAGCAAAACTGTTGCCTAACATGTGATATCAAACTATCTAATTACTAGGGGCCTGGTGCACAAAAATTTGTGCACTTGGCGTGGGTGGGGGGTCTCTCATCTCGGCCTCTGCCCTCTCACAGTTTGGGACCCCTTGGGGGATGTCCCTCCGCCCCCCAGGCTGCCCAGGCGCCTGGAATCCATTGGGGCACACAGCACTCACGGAGGCCACACCTCTGTGTGTGCTGTGTGCCCCGATTGCACCTATTTCCAGGCCTCAGCCTTGGGGGGAGAGCTGGCATGGTCCCTCTGACCCCGAGGCTGCCCTGCTGCCTGGAATCCACAACCAGATCTATTTCAGGCCTCCATCGCTGGTGCCCTGCTCCTCCCCTGGCGATTGCTGCCTATGCGTTGCTCAGCTTCTCCCAGGCTGCGGCCTCCGCCATCTTGGCTGGGCTAATTTGCATACAGCCACTCTGATTGGCTGGTGGGCATGACTTACCCGTCCCAAAGAGATGGTTAATTTTAATATTATGCTTTATTAGTTTAGATATAATTAAATATTGCATAGAGGAAGTAATTCAGTGGCATCAAACTGACAGATACAGTCCCATCTACATACTAGTCGGAGAGATGATTTTAGTTTCTATACATTTTTGAATAAATGTCAACTTCAAATGGTTGTTAGGAATAACAACTATTAGGAATTGTTGCTGGTGTTAACTATTTATTTATATGGGATGCTTGAAAAACAGATTTAACTTATTTTTCCTTCTTGTGCTTCCACCTTTCTCTTTTCCAACATTCAAACATTGTCTCAAGGGAAGCCTTTGATGGGGAAGAACACAGAGGACATCTGAATATTTTTGTGTAATTTGCCTTCTAAATGGTTATGCTCTTGGGAAAACAGAAATCCATTGTATTAAATACAATTTTGTGAGAAATTATAAGCAAATATGATTCATTTTTAAGACTACTGAAAAAGATTCTCAGAATTAAACAAAAAGAAAATGAACAGACACTAAGAGACTAATGAAACCAGGAGACAAATTCCTGTACCATGTATCCCGGGCTAATGTTAATGTTGAGGTGGTAGAAGGCATTTGCAGTTGGTTAAGGGCCTTTCTTGTGGATGGAACTAAATGGACATTAGCAGGAATATAAATTGTGTCTGATACATTGCATTGTTAAAAAATAAAGTATATTTCTTGAACAATCAAGTGTATTGTGAGTTAAAATTAAATGTTTATAATGGCAATAAAGAGAACAATATTATTTATTGAATGCTTCCTAACCACCAATCTGAAGCTGTGCACATTACTGATACTTTTTTTTTTTTTTACCAATAAAGAAGTAATAGTTTACAGGTGTTATTAGTTCAAGAGTACAGTTAATAAATGCCAAAGAAAAGCAAAAAGGTGTTAACTAGCACATTTCCTGCCACACACACACACAGATTTCTTTATTCTTATAGATATCTCAGAAATCATTATTACTAAATCTAAGTCAGTATAATTTACAAATTGTCTAGGTCTGGAACCCCAGGTTATGAAAATTCCTTATTCTAGGCTGGTAAAATACTGGTAATCTCTTTTCTATTGATCTTTAATAATCTCTCTTCAAAATGCTGGGGTGAGAAAGCAGAATACATTGAAAAAAAATAATAAATAATAAAAAGAAATCATGATGGGAAATGCAGGTCTTAATTAAACATCAATGAGAAACTTTGATAATAAAATGCTATTGAGTTTTACATCCCAAAGATGGGACTACTGGACTACTGTCATTGCTTACTATTTGAGCATACCATTAGCATTTTATATAGAGAGCTCCTGTCTGCCAATCAAAGTAAAAGAAATGAAGAGACACTAATAAGAGATTAATGGAACCAGGAAAAAAATTCTGGTCATCCTCTTTTGGAATTTGCCTGAAGTCATTCATCCTGCATTCAATCACTGACCCACATGGGAATACAAATGCTTGACTCTCCCCCAAGTCTGGGACAGCTTTGAAGGGCTATCCTGTCTTAATGATTGATTATCTGTAGGATTGGCTGAGACTTCCAAAGACATGCAATGAGTGAGTTTCACTTCATCCTCTGCCCAATCCCTCCTTTCCACAGAAGTTGCTTTTAAGAACATTTCCAATAGATCTTGTTCATACTAACCTTCGTCTCAGAGTTCATTTTCCAGCGATCCCAAAAGACTAGAACAAGCATACTAGATTATATTTCCTCTCTAAACAAAATTTTCACCAAACGAGCTCTATTATCAGGTGTTTTTGTTTGTTTGTTTGTTCATTTATGGGCCACTAGTGGAGTGGTATAGATTTGGAGTAGGACTTCACTGAAATAGTTTTTTGTTCCATTCTAATTTTCAGTGTATGCTTTTTTAAAAAATGTTAAAATGGCTTAATTAGGCTGCCTAATACTCCTTTAGCTTTTAGTATGCTCAAGGCTGTTTTTGCTCCTAATTTTGATGGCAGATGATCTGACTTTCTTCATAAATTATTTTCTTGATGATTTCTGACCTTGGATCTCAGCCATCCATTGACAAAGAGAGTTTTGAAATAAATCTTTCCTGGTTGTATGGTAGAGAGATATTGGAAATGGCAATATTCATATCTCTTATTCATAATGGTAATATTTAGATACTACAAGTCCAATTTATTTTTATTTGGAATTACTATTATCTATAAATCTAAACCTTTTGGCAAAGGTGGAATTTATTTCTTGCTTTTGTATATACGTTTAACTATTTTAAAAAATCCCTTGTGGTCTGTCCTAAGTCTACTAGTATACAATTTATTCCCACTATTACATACATATATCAAACCACCATAAAAAAAGAATTTGTTCTTATCAACTTTTAAAAATTTGTGGTAAGACGACATAGAATTGAATTTTAATGGCTCAGCACAAACAGAAGGCAAAGGTACAAAAGTCTAATCTTCCGATATAAAGGAAGCTGCTGGCCAGATGTCCTCTCTTCCCCTTAGGCAAAGACCAAAGGTAAGTAGGTTTAAGCTCAACATGGGGATTCAGAAAATCACACACAGAAAATCATCAAGAAGTCTGGCTATTCTCAGAGATGACTGCATTTAAACTTCACAAAAAGAGAACCGACTGGCCTTTGCTGCTAACCCTAATTTAAAGGAGATTCTACATTCAACATGAGACAAAATAAAATGAGTTGATGTTTAGGAAAATGTGTGTGGATTGTTGAGTTAAAAGGGTTACTGGAAATTTCTAAACATAGTTCATGATACATTATACTGGTTTCAAAATTTAATGACTCAGGTATTGATTGAGTTACTACTTATTTAATTTTATGCTAGGAAAAGGAGTAAGAGCAATATTGCCTTTTAAGATTTCTTTTTTATTGTAATGCTCCATTTCAGGGCTCATTTAAAAATAAAATAATGGAACCTAAATTATCCTTCTCTTCAGCATAAAAACCAAAGAAATTGTTGTCAAAAACCATATGGGAAATATTGCCAATTCTGACTACATGCTTATTTTAAAAAGTGATGATGAAAATAAATATGTAACACCTGAAGAGCTAGAATCAGTGAGATATAATAAGCTTAAATAAACAATACAAAATACCCAATAGAATAGCTGGCAAAAAATAAAAATGAAACCCAAACAAGCAAATTATCTGACAAATTGTTAAACTTCTAGGTAATATAAAAATACCTTATCCTATATAATAAAACCCTAATATGCAAATTGACCAAACAGCAGAACAACTGGTTGCTATGACATGCACTGACCACCAGGGGACCGGCAGTCAGATATCTCCCCAAGGGCACAGGCCAGGTGCGGCCCGCCTCCCCTCCCTGCACAAATTTCATGCACCAGGCCTCTAGTAATTATTATAAACAAAGTATGTCCTAATGAAAAAGCATTATTGTTTTGTAGTTATCAATCTGGTAAAGTTTAGAAATTATTAAGATAAACCAAATGTGGTATAGACATACAATAGAATTCTGACCCGAAAAAGAAGTAAATCCTGTCACATTCCACAACATCTATGAACCTAGAGGACATTAAACTAAGAAAAACAAGCCAGTCACAAAGAAGACAAATACTGTATAAATCTACTTACTTGAGCAGCTAAAGCAGTCAAATTCACAAGCATGGAAAGTAGATGGTGGTCTCCAGGGTCTAGGAAAAGGTGATAAGGGGGAGTTATTTCATGGATACAGAGTTCCAGCTTTACAAAATAAAAAAAGTTCTGACATCTGTTGTTCAATAATGTGAATATGTTTAACACTAATGAACTGTACACTTAAAAATGGTTAAGATGGTAAAATTTGGTTTGCATTTGTCATAATTAAAAAATTTAAAAGCACACACATAAAAATTATTAAATTACCCAATGGAAGTGAAGATTTTGAAAAATAGATAGCTTCTTTCTTTTTAGGTACATAATTATATAATATTTTGAAATGTCAATTTGGCCCTAGCTGGTTTGTCTCAGTGGATAGAGTGTCGAGCTGTGGACTAAAAGGTCCCAAGTTCAATTCCGGCCAAGGGCACATGCCTGGGTTGCAGGCTCCATCCCCTGTAGGGGGTATGCAGGAGGCAGCCAATCAATGATTCCCTCTCATCATTGATGTTTCTCTCTCTCCTCCTTCCTCTTTGAAATTAATAAAATTTTATTAAAAAATAAAATAAAATTTTAATTTGGCAATATTTATTATTTAAAATTTGAATAGGAATTCAATTTTTAGAGTTTATCATCTATTCTTCCTTACAAAAGCAAAAAAGTATCAGCATTATTTGTATACACTTCTATAAAAATCATCTCAACATACATTTACTAGTGAAATAGTGTTAGCTGATGTAACAGATAAGCCCAAAATTTCAGAGGTTTAGTCCAAGAAAAGTTCAATTTTCAATCACGTAAATCCAATTGGTTATTCCCAATCAGCATTAGAGAACTTCTCCTCTCAGGCAAACAGAGACCCAAGCTGCTGAAAACTCCAACATCTCAAACATATGGTTCTACGGTCATTTGCAGTTGACCGTAAAGTAAGGAGGAGAGTGGAGATTTGGGTCAGGAGATTTATATGTTCCACGCCTAGCGCACCTCTTGCTACATCAAAGCACGGGCCTGCAGTGGCTCCGGGAGGGTATTTACAAATCCAATTGTGCAAACCTCATTCAGACCCACTGAAGCAGAATCTACATTTTAATATGATTCCCCCATGGGAATGATATTCATATTAACATTTGAGAAGCAATGGTTTAGACAGGGGTTAGGCAAAGTTATTGACCAAATAAGGCCTGTTGCATGGTGAAAAAAAATATTTTCAGGGATTCATATAAAGGGAAGGATAAGAAGAACTTCACAAATTAGTTTCTATACTTATGTTTCAATAGACATGTCTTATTTTTTTTCACATATGGTGTATTTTAAATATATTTTTATTGATCTCAGAGAGGAAGGGAGAGGGAGAGAGATAGAATCATTAATAATAAGAGAGAATCAGGGATACAGCCAGAAACTCAGGCAGGTGTCTGGGAATGCAACAATGACCCCTTGGATCAGAGGTCAGCACTCAACCACTCAGCCATGCCAGCAGGGCAGTTTTTGTTTTAAGAGTACAAAAAATCATTATCTCGCCATCTAAGCATTTATATTGATCACTGATAATGAATTAACCTGCAGTATATCTGGATATGTAAGATTTTAATTCATGGACATAATCTCTCTGCCTTCATATTTAGATAACACTCTCCTGGAAAAATGCAATATTCCCACTTTAATTATACTGAACAAGTTCTATACGGAATCATACTCAGCTATATTAAAAAAGTATTTTGGCAAAAAGTAGAAAAACATTACAATGAGAGAAAGTAAATTTGCTTTTGTTACCACTTTAAAGAATTATGAAAATTTAGCAATTCAATTTCATCTTTAAATTGACAATTCACACACACAGACACACACACACACACACCCCTTATATTCATATAATTCATGAAGATTTTGCATGATCATGAAATCATACTTTTTCCAAAGCTGAATTTTGTGAACATGGTTCATAAGTTTCACTCTCTGTTTTAGTGTTATTATGACTTTTTTACTAAAAGTGTTCATCTTGGTGGGATTATCTTATTTTGAGGTTTATTACATTTAAATATTAATTTTCACAACCAAATTAAAAATGAGAGCCTTTCCTAAATCCATAGTGAACAAACATAAAAACAAAACAGTATTAGAGCTCCCCCAGCTGTCACATGGCAACTGCTGCTAATATCCAAATGCTGATACCATAATACATAGCAAAGTTGTGGAATTTCAAAAATTAACACATTCAATAATTAGAAGAGATCTTAATTTTTTAAATCCTCTTTTTCAGTCTGAAATATATAGTTGGCTAGCTCTTTAAAACATTAAATAGAGAGCCCTTCTCTAGAAGCCGTTTTAAAAATGTTGGGCAGCTATTTGCATTTTTTTAAGATGGCATTTTCCCCTTCTGGTGTGGGGGACTAGAAAATAATTATCATCAAGCAGAATCCTAGAAGTTTATATATTTTTTAAAAAATATTTTTTTTATTAATTTCATAGAGTAAGGGAGACTGGGAGAGAGATAAGAACATCAGCGATGAAAGAGAATCATTGATCAGCTGCCTCCTGCACTGGGGATCCAGCCCACAACCCTGTGTCCTGACTGGAAACAAACTGTGACCTCATAGGTAAATACTCAGCCACTGAGCCACACCAGCTGAGCTGGAATTTTATATCTTAAAGAGATCTGAGAATTCAAACCTTTTAAATTATCATTCCCCAATGAAAAATCTGAGTGAAGGAAGCATTTGCTGAAGTTCATACATCCAGATTAAGCCAGAATTGATGTCCATGCCATTGGTTGTTCCAGCGTTCCAAACTCTCCATTATTTATTAGAGTGCTTAGTTGAATTTGTTAGAGGAAAGTTTGTTTTGCAGCCTTTAAAAAAAGCTAAAAAACAGAGGAAAATTGGGAGCAAGCCAATCTTAGAACCTGGCCACCAATACACCTCACTCATTAATCTTACATGTTGTGAGTATTTTTACTTAAAAAAGAATATGATAATTCTAATTTTGAATATGATGACCATCATCAGTAGTTTACATAATAAAAATTAGTGCATTGATTTTTGGTCTCTCAAATATTATATGTTAAGTTTTGGGCTACTTTGGTCAGTAGCTTCTCCTCCTAACAATGTGGAAGAAGAACCAATGGACAACTATATTTAAAAAAATTAAACAATAAAATTCACTCTATTTCAGGTTTCCACTTCCTTAACCATTCTCTAAGGAATTCAGTTTCAAATGGGAATTGTCATGATTTTTTTACGGTAATTTTAGATGTATATGTTGACTTCTGAAAATTATCTATAGAAAAATAAGTAAAAATGATTCACGATAAGATATAGGGCCAATTCAATCTTTTTCCTGATACATTTTTAAATGCAAATTCTAGGAAGCAATCAGCTAGTAAAGCTTTACTATCAGAAGAGAGTAAAGAATATTATTTCAAAGACTTTCCAAATCTTTTTGTATTCAGGTAATTATTTTAGGGTCATCAGGAAAGATTCATTTTAGGATAAAGGGCATAATGAATCCTTCATTGTAAATATCCTTTTCTTATCCCAGGCTCTATGACAACGTAAGACAGTAGCTTTATAAACATCATCATACATATCATTTTTAGCACTACAGGCCAGTATAATCCTTTATGGCCATTTGTAAGCTTCTTGCCACAGGAGAAAAAAAGGCCAGAAAAACTCACTGGACACCAGGAGTCAGACCATACATGGAACGGAAACTGTCCCAAAGACAGCTGACCGCACACCTGCATTCCACCCACAATCCAAGCCCAGCAGCTCAGCCTCCAGACCCACTGAGGACATAGAGCTTCCTGCCAGCGGCTGCATGAAACTCCAGCTCCTGGGTGCTGCCCTCATTGGCCTAATGTCCCCTTGGCTCAGTGCTGTGCAGCATTCTCTTAGGATATCCCACCTCCCACCGTCCCTTTTCTCAAATACATTCAATGTTTCTTTATCCACCATCCGAGATGGCTATTTAGCCTGCCTGAGCACCATCATGTTAACCTTTCAATCAGTATATCTGGGTCTGTGAAAGGCTTTCTTTATAACGGTGAGTCTATTTTTAGTACTGTAAGACTGTATATTTATTTATAAAGCATTTAACTGACAATGCCAAGGAAATGAGGTAGAAGATTTCTAGATGAACCCTGCATGTTATGAGAGTGTCTGTATTTAAGAATATGAAGCTGGCAGTGTATAGAAAGAAGTTATTCACTGACTGTGGAATTACTTTATAGCATCTCTCAGCAAAGAAGAGAAACTTAATGGGAAAAGAATCGATCTATAACGCTTGCTTGGGAATCACTAGTTACTTGGGAGAACAGAGTAATCATAGTAAGTAAAGGAATGAAAACTTGTGAAGAAACTAGCTTTTTTGTGTATCAGAATCCGTTCTACTAAAACAGTTTGATACACAAAGAGAACTGAGAAGGTCACTTCTCTAAAAAAAAAGAGCAAGAATCTGTTTGAAAGTGTGCAGAAAGGGACACTAACCAAACCTGTCAATGATTAGTATAGAGAAAACCGAAATAGAGGAATTATGGGTTATGTTCTATGGGGAACAAATAAATAAATAAATTAATAGATAAATAAATAAATAAATAAATAAATCCAAGAAAATGTTTAAAGCTTAAATTCAATTTGAAACACAAATCACACACACTTCTCCTGAATGGCTTTTTTCAGGGCTACACGCTACTCTATCCATGAACTTATGACAATGTAGGCAAAAGAGACTCCAGCAGCTGAGCTTCTTGTCTTAAGCTTCAGTTGTAAATGAGGGTCTCTTATTATTATTTTTTTAATTAATCCACACCGTAAGATATTTTTCCATTGATTTTTTAGGGAGAATAGAAGTGAGGGGGAGAGATAGAGAAACATCGATGTGAGAGAGACACGTCAACTGGTTGCTTCACACACATGCCCTGGGGAAGGCAATAGAGGCAGCAGTTGAGGTATATGCCCTTGACAGGAATCAAACCTAGAACCTTCAGTCCACAGGCTGGTGCTCTAACCACTGAGAAAACCAGCTAGGGCTAAATGAGGGTCTCTTGAGCCAGGACAAGACTTGGTTAATTTCTTTGAAAAGTGCCTTTGTTTTAACATGCTGATTAGAAGGTGAGCTTGTGAAAGAAAACTTTCAGAAAAGGTTCTTTTGCTAATGTTCCCATAGTAATGAAGAGATCAAAGTGCTACAAATCTCATTGGGAATTCTATTCACTTATGGCTGCTGTTTAATTTAATCACCTTGTTTTCAAGAGGAGAAGGGTCAAGTGAGTTTTTGAAGATTTGGTACTTAGCTAAAGGTGTAAATTTATGCTTTTTTTCCTTTAAATAATTAAATCTCCTGGTACTTTCAATACCAGGAGGCCCTTATCTCTGATAAAATCAGGACAGTAATTCTTCAGTTAATTAAAAAGCAGGCTAATCTAGAAAATCATAACTCTCAATGCATAACTACTTTAAATGTCTTATTTAAAAGGCGCACACACACATACACACATGCCATTTGATGTACAGTCAAGGCCATTTTAGGGCTATCAGTCCCCAGTTGGAGGGCTACATGATTTCATATTAACTCAAGTCACTTATCATTCATAAATTAGCCTTTTTTAAAAGTGAAGTGAGAAGTTAAAGATCTTTGCAAAGCAAAGTGAGAGTAGACTCATTTAAATCTTTATCTCTCCTTGACCTTACCCTCAAATATTTTCCAACAAAGTCATCTCCACCTAATTCAACAAAATTTATTTATTTATGGCTATATGCCTTCATTGAGTCAGCTGAAAGTAATGGATAAAGCTTTTATAAAACAATTCTCTTTCCAGGGTTATATGTATTTGGTTTGCACAGCACTTAATTAAATTATCCAAATACAAATAGCTTGATATAACTGGCTTTGGGACTATGATAGTTTGAATATTTATTAATAAGTATTTGCATACATCTGCTTGTACTGTGGGCAGAGAATGCTTTCATGTTCCACTGATGTTGGGTTTGGTTATGTGACTTGGTTTGGTCAGTAGAAATTTAGTGGGCCATGGAACACAGAGAGAACTTTGATCAAATGGGCCTTGTTAGGTTTTTTCCTGTCCATCACACTCTAGCTCTCATTAAACTATAGTTATCTGTGGTGATAGATAGCTCCTTCCCTGCAGCAGGTTCTCTCTCTAAATTATTTGGGGCAGTTAAGGAAGTAGATCAAAGGTTTTACCAAGTCTTGTTTCTTGAAAAGACCAGCATAAAATTATCAATATACCAAAGAGGCATATTTGGGGGTGAAAAATTCTGTTTGCATTTACTTGAAATATACTTGCCCTTCTGTCATCAAAATAAAGATAACATGCCCCCTGTTGCTGCTCCTGCAGGAAGAATGAGAAATGCATTGTGTAGAGCCACCCCAGCAGACCCAGAGATGCATAAACAATATAAGAAACGATACTGCCGCATGCCACTGGATTTTGAGGTATCTTCATGTCTCATTAGTTGAACATTAGAGAAATTAACTCAAATGACTTGAAGAAAGCACGCAATTCAGTTTGTTGAAGCATCTATATGTGGACTAGTATAATCATACTAGCTGTAAGCATAAGCATGCAAAAGAATCAAAAAATAAAAACTGGGAAGAATCATATTTGCATTTGTCACAGGTATTTGTATCCTCTCTTTGTATGGTTTTCCTTTCTAATAAAAAATAATTTGCTTTACCATCATAGTGTTGACCTTAAGGATACTGCTACATGATTCAGTGTTATTACAAAGTTAATGAAGAAAGATCATTCTTTCATTGTTTGTTTAAAGCCATCATTAGCAAAGCCTGTCAATAAAGTTGCCTTCCTAAAATCCCAGTGTGCTTCTTTGAATTAACTCCATAAAGAAAAGAGGGACTTAACATCTAAAGATAATGGTTTTGGGTAAATAAATTCCATAATATTCTTAAAATTGCAAAATATGAAGTTGCTAACATTATAAATTTATAAATATATAGAAACTTTTGTATATTGTTAAGAAATTACACATGTGGGAATATGTTGTCTCATCTTTGGATTTTTACAACTGAAACTAGAAATCTGTATCTTCAGGTGAAATTTCCTCTTCTTTAAAGCACTCTATGAGCCAAAGCTATATGAAAAAAAAGAAAGTTAAGATAACTTGTCTCCATCTGGCAATCTTGAGGATCGTATAATTCTGTATACCACAGGGATATTCTCCATTAAATTATGTTATCATATAGTGATGCATAAATCTCATTAATCTTATTTCATACGTAAAACACAAGTGTGTTCCTAAATGTAATGCATCCATTTCTTCCCAGTTTTCGCAATAAGCTCATTTTTTACCTTTTTCACTACTTGGAGTAGTTTTGTTGCATTTTCCCAAAATTCTGATTCTAATCTGCCTTGAAGTGGGATAAATCAGATCATGAAGAAGGATAAAATTATGTGTCAAGTAAGACTGCAAGAGTCTTTTGCTACATTGGAGATTCATTTAATATGTACAATCAATGGATTTTTAGTATGTCCTGATAGGCCAAATTTTGTTTATTTTAAGGTGTTTTGGTTGTCAATAGTTACTTGTTTTGTTCCATCATGTAATGTAGAATTTCTAGATATGTGATATATTACTATTCTATTATAGTCTTTAAGTTTTGTATGGTTTTGAGAATGGAGCATGATTTCTGATTCTTTTTGTGTATTCAATTTAGCCTATCAAGTTTGAGAAGGTTGAGAATATAAAAATACTGAGTGCTTGGGAAATTTTGAAAATAATTTAATAAATGACTGATATTCCCATAGAAAGGTAAAATGTTAGTGTAAAAAAACAAACACCCCAATCTTTCTCCAGACCTGACCTTATGTCTTACGTCCACCACTTACTGAGACTCTGAGGAAGATAGTTGACGTATTTGAATCTTGACTTCCTTTGTATGAAATGGCAATGGAAATAACTCACTGCCTTGTTATGACAATCTATCTGTATAAATAAAAATGTAAATGTTCATTTGTTTAAAATCTTAAATCTCCAAAAGTTCTTCACCAATTGCTTTGAAATTTTGACACAACATTGCATTTGACCACGTATGTGTTTTTTATATACCTACTACTATATAGATGTCACACCTGTGTTTTTTAAAAAAAAAACATGCTTTTTTAAAAAAACAGCGCCATCTGTTGGACGTAAAAACAACACACTATACTAAACATTTTACAATTCCATTTCAATGTTTCTGATTTACGATCCATGCGATTTAGTGACATCAAAGGAAGAATTGGTTGAAAAAGTATTTCCCAATATTCAAATCTATATTAATAAGAAGGTAATATGCTAATTAGATTGAACATCTTCCAGATGACATTCTGGATATCCTTCTGGATATCCATGGTGGCAGGGCTGAGGAACAGGCAGTTGCAGGTTATCAGGCAGGCAGAGAGCAATTAGGAGTATCAGGCTGGCAGGGGAGAGCAGTTAGTGGGATTAGGCCAGCAGGCAGGTGAGTGGTTAGGAGCCAGCATCCCCGAGGGTTCCCCAATTGGAGAGGGTGCAGACCAGGCTGAGGGACCCCCCAAAGTGCACAAATTTTTGTGCACCGGGCCCCTAGTCAATTATAAGAATCATGAGTGGCTGAGTGAATGAGCTATTCTTGTGAACAAGAACAAAGATGTCTACAAACTTAACAATATTATTCAGTCTAACATTCAAAGCCAAGCAGTCACACACAAGTCCATGGACACTGTTGTGGAAGCAGATGAAGCAGTTAATGATCCAACAGAATTTTTGAATTCACTTGATCTGCCAGGGATGCCACCACACGTACTGCAATTGAAAATCAGAATGCCAATTACGATGTTGCAAAATATCAACCAGCCAAAGCTTTGCAACGGCATGTGGCTTGCAGTACAAAAATTAATGAGCAAACATCGTAGAGGCAACAATCTTGACAGGACTTTTCAGAGGTGCAGATGTCCTCATTCTTCACATTCCTATGATTCCAACAGATGTGCCATCTCAATTTAATTGATTGCAATTCCCAATTCAATTGGCACTTGCATTCACCATCAACAAAGATCAGGGCCAATCTTCAGAATTGTGTGGTTTAGATCTAGACATGGATTGCTTCTCACATGGACAATTATATGTTGCGTGTTCTAGAGTCAGCAAACCAGACAATCTCTACCTCTGCACAGACAGAACAACAAAAAATACTATATAGCCATTGTTCAATTAAATATATTAGAAACGTGCACTTTCTCTTTTCTTTCTTTTCCATTTAACCAGACTAAGCCACCAGCAACGTATGTCCGGATATAGCTAGTTATTTAATAAAAATAATTAGTGTAAACACCTGTGATTTCTGAAGACACTTTTTTTGTTAAATGATTTGTTAAACATTCTACAAAACATTTCTCAGAATAAACTTCAACACTGCACTACTGTATCTTTGAAAAGATATTTCATTGCTTATCTATTATCTCTTCTGTGAAATGTTTGATTTCTCAAGGTTTGTTTTTGAATGTGAATCACAGACTGGTGGCTGGCACTCACCGAGGGCACTGCATCCTCTGATTAGAAAGAGCACTGGACAGTGACAAGCAGAGAAAAGCTATTTTTTATGCTGCCTTCAAGTTCTGGCAATTTGGGGGCACCGATGGATGATCTTAGTTCTCCTCAGAAAGTACCATTCATAATCCTTATCTGTTGAAGTGTTACAAGGATTAGTATTTGTAAAACATTTTGTAAATCCCAGTTTAAAGCTATTTTACGAGTATCAGAAAATCATTGCCCAAGCTTAATTTCCAGTTCCACAGGAAAGGATATGCATGGACTCTTTATTATTAAATAAATGTGCTGGATTATCCAGCTTAGTGTGATTGTAACAGCTTACTGGTTAATGTAAATTTCATTCTTATACTGCTTCTTGATGGAGACTTTTATACTGCAAACTGCACAAACAGAACTGAGATAATAAAGCTGGGATTTGAACCAGAGTGCTCAAGGCAGTGATCTGAAAACTAATCTAAAAGAATTTCCATGAGAAATTACAGGCAGAATTCTCTTTTTGCTAAACCTTTAAAAGTGAAGTTACACCATATCACAAGCCTCTCTAGTATTGAGACTTTAATAAAATTTCAAATGTATATACACTTCCAACACTCCATTCCCTGCCATTCACACACTAGTTTCCTGTTTCTGTATGAGAAGTAAATATGAATCGTTCCAAGTGGAAAACAGAATTCGAAAGGAGTAGACTGATAAGGCAGATAATACTCTAGACACACTAAAAAAGAGTGAGTTTTATTCATAAAAACCAAGACTGATTTAAAATAAATTATAAAGATAAAAACTGTAGAAACATTAGTCTAGAAAAATATTCATTATGAAGCACTGCAAACTGTTTTTAACCACCTCTTACAGCTGGAGATTAGAAATAAAAACTAAATTCTATGTGAGGATATGATGGGAGTAAGAGAGAGCAAACTTTATGGGAAATATATTCAATTTCATATTGTAAAGGAGAAATGAAAATAAAAATATACTGAAAGGCATAAAGTAGAATGCTGTAAAGTTAAAAGTATCACCCCCCCCATCCCACTGTCCTTCAAATTCATTAAATATTTTACTTGATTTTCACTGCATCAGTGGTGATTCAAAATAATTACGTAAAAGTTAGAGTCCTTAACCATAATTGGATCATGAATTTAATTTTAAAGATGACCCCATCTAAAAGGATAGATTCTCAGACAGGAACAAAGGTGAAACAACACTTTAGCTAAGGTGAGGTGAATATAATGAATGAATAATGAACAGAAAACTATATCACAAGTCTTGGCTTAGATTCATAACTACCCATACATTAGTAATATTAGACCACCCCTTTAATTCCTCTGGTTCATATTCTTCATAGGTAAAGTATAAATAATATTTTCAGTATCGTCAAATTGGCAGGATTATTGTGATAAAGCAATAAAACAATAGGGGAGAAATTACTTTGAATATATATATATATATATATATATATATATATATATATATATATATATATATATATTCTAGATTAGGCTGTGTGGTAAGTAATGCTGACAGCTTCTGAAAGAGATTTTGATAAAAAGAGATCCCCGTGTTTCTTTCTTTTATTTCATGGTAACAGCATTTGACTAATATCCACCCTTTTAGCAAATTTTGCATCATACGTTACAGTACTTACCACAAAAAATTAAAATAGAATAAATCAAAGGAGGTAGAAAGAAGCTTTTGGGAGTGATACATTATGCCCTTGATGTGATTTCATGGGTAGACACGTATCTTTAAACTCATCAACTTGTACATATTACATATGTGCACCTTTTTGTATATCAATCATACCTTCAATAAAGTGCTTTAAAGGGAAGAAAAAAGAGCCCCATAGAGACATGTATTGCCAACTGTCCCTGACTGAAATTAGGGCACATTATTGGGGCTATTGTGGACACAGCATGAAGGAAACCAAGCTGTGGGTTGTGCTATATGATGGTCTATGTGAATGAATACATTTCAACCCAATGTGTCATGAAAGAAATGAAAGCAGTACAGAGGCCCATATAACCCTTGCTCCTACACAAGCACAGCCTTCCCCACTATCAACATTCTATACTAGAGTTGCATATATGTTGCATTTGCTGAACCTACATTGACCCAAAGTCCATAGTTTACATTAAGGTTTACTCTAGGTGTTGCACATTCTACGGATTTTGACAAAGTATAATGTGTCCACCATTTTAATTTCATACAGAATTGTTTCTCTACTCTGAATATCATCCCTGCTCTCCTATTTAATTTTCATCTTTTTACAATATCCATTATTCTGTCTCTCCAAGAACATCATGTAATTTGAATCCTACAAGTGTAGTCATTTCATATGGGCTTCAACGCTTATTAAGTTATATGTACTTAAGTCTCTTCCATATCTTTTCAAGGCTTGACAACTCATTTCTTTTTAGCATCGGATTATATATGGATGTACCACAGGTTACTTATTTACTCACCTATTGAAGGAGAGCTTGGTTATTTCCAAGTTTCGCCAATTATGAAGACAGTGACTATACACACCCATGTGCACGTTTTTGTGTAAACATAAGTTGTCAACACCCTTGGATGAATTCCAAAGAGTATGATTGCCAAATGGTTTGGTAGAAGTATGTTTAATTTTGTAAGATGTTTCCAAACTGTCTTCTAAAGATGCCATTCCACCAGCAATGAATGAGTGTTTCTGTTATTCCCCATCCTCACCAGTATTTGTTGTGGCCAGTACTTTATATTTTGACCATCCAAATAGATATGTAGTTTTATCTCATTGTTGTTTTAATTTGTAATCCCTTAATAACATATTGTTGATCACTTTCTCATATGTTTATTTTTTTCTCCATGAATCTTTAGGTGAGGTCTCCATTCAGATATTTTTTCCATTCTTAAATTGAGTTGTTCATTTTCTGCTTGTGGGATTTTAAGACTTATTCGAATATTTTGGATAAAACTCATTTATATCAAATATGTTTTTGCAAATATTCTTTCCCACTATGTGGTTTATCTTCTTTTTCTCTTAACAGCTTTTGCAGAGATTTTAAGTTATGCAATTAAGTTCAAATTTCCTTTTTTTTTTTCATGTTCTTTGCTTCTAAACCACAAGTTCATTGCTCAACATAAGTTAGATGTTTCTCTTGTATTATCTCCTATGAATTTTATAGGTTTAGATTTCACGTTGGGTCTGTCATTCCTTTTGAGTTAATTTTGTGTTAAGGTGTCATGTCTGTAGGTCTGGATAGAGACTCACTGCTTTGCATCATTTGTGGAATATTGTTTCTCCATTGTATTGTCTTTGCTCCTGTGATAAAGATTAGTTGATTACATTTGTGTGGTCTCTTTATGAGCTCCTTATCCTGTTCCATTGATCTATTTGTCTCTTCTTTTGCCAACAGTACAATATCTTGATTACTGTAACTTAATTGTATGTCTTGAAGTCAATAGTGTCAGTTCTTGGACTTTGTTCTCTTTCAAACTTGAGTTGGCTGTTCTGCTTTTTTCTTTCTTTTTTTCTTCTCTGTATAACCTTTAAATTAATTTATGAATATCTAGAAAAAATGACCTGTGTTTTTTTTTATTTCATTGCATTTAATCTGCAGATCATATTAAGAAAAACTGGCATCCTATCCTTATTTTTCCATGAAAAGGCACTGAGATCTGGAGTATATAAGGCAAAAGCTCATGTTTCTAATCATTTGCTTCACAAAAAGCAACGAAAATAACCATTTCTGAGTTTTGTTACTTAAAACCCCTCTCTTATATTTATATCTACCTATAAAACACAAGAACATAAACTTTGTTCATTTGGGTCACCTGTGTTAGATTGGTAGGGCTTCCAGAACAAAGTACTACAGATATACTGGTTTAAACATCAGAAATTTATTGTATCACAAGTCCAAAGCCTAGAAGCCTGAAATCAGGTTTTTGGCAGTTACTTTCTTCTGAAGGCCTCCCTCCAAACTTCCGGTGCTTTACTGGAAATCTTTGGCAATCCTTCACTATAGGAGCATTATTTCATGTGTCTGCATCTTTACATAATGTTCTATCCATTCCACATATCTCCTTTTTATAAGGACACTCGCCATTTTGGAGTAAGAGTTCAAATGACTTCATTGCAGCTTAATTACACCTGCTGTGATCCAATTTCCAAATAAGTTCACATTAAAAGGTGATAGGGTTTAGGACTTCAACATGTGACTTTGTGAGAAACAGTTCAATCTGTAACAGTACCTATAATATACTACCCAATAAACTGATAATATGAATAAGGACTGCTGCTTTAACCTGATTTCTTGTATATTACAGTTCATTCCTATTCTAGAAGATTGAATTTAGATTTCCTTATTTTCTCATCACAAATAGAATAACCTAAAATCATAGTATTTACTGTTTATAAGTACTTTCATGATATTCCTATAAACTTGTTTTACTAATGGTTTGTTGTATGGGAATTTTAATTCAATAGTTTAAACTCCATCTCCTTTTCACATGTTGAACTGTTGGCAAATGATTTTAAAGAAAATCATTTAATATCAGAGTTAGAGAGATCTTAAAAATCAGGTGCATCTATCCCTTTATCTTAAAGACTAGAGTCCCAGTGCACAAATTTGTGCACAGGTGTGGTCTGGCTGGCCCAGCCCCAATCAGGGTGGATGGAGGCTTGGCCTGTCCACAGGAGGAGAGGGCGGGAGGTTGGCCGGCCCAGCTTCCCTGGTCAGGGCTGGCTGGGAAAGGAACTGTGGGTGATTGGCTTGCAGGCTTTGCTCCAGATTGGGGTTGAGGGACCAATTGGGGGTGGGCCAGTCATAGGGAGGGGCTGTGGGTGATGGACTAGCTGGCCCCATCCCTGATTAGGGTGGAGGGTGCTGATTGGGGGCTAGGGGCCTAGGAGAGGGGCCATGGGTGCTTGGCTGGCTGGCCCTGCCCTGATTGAGGTGGGGGGGCAAATCTGGGTTGAGGCTGGGTGGGGGGAGGGTCTGCAGAAGGTTGGACAGCTGGCCCCACTCACTATTGGGGTGGGGGGGATGACCAGTGGTGGGGCCAGCTTGAGGGGAGGGGCTGTAGGAGGTTGGGATGTCCAATATAATTAGCATATTATACTTTTATTATTATCTAATTTAATAAAAGAGTAATATGCAAATTAACCCTCACTCTGTTACACCTAAGCCCTGCCCACCAGCCATGTCACACCCACCAGCCAATCAAAGTGACAATATACAAATTAACCCAGCCAAGATGGCGGCTGGCAGCTACAGAGCTAGAGCAAACAGGAGGCCAGCAATGGGGGAAACTGCCTGCCTAGGCTGCCTGTGGCCTCCACTCAAGGCAACAAAGTTTCAATTATAGAAGACTTGGAGCTGAAGCAAACAGGAGGCTTCATTGCCTGCCTAGGCAGGCTGTGGCCTCCACTCAAGGCAACAAAGTTTCAATTATAGAAGATAAACAAACCCCAGAAACCTGCTTCCAGCCAGCCTCACTGGGACCTTGGGTCAATGGGAGCTGTGGCCAGCCTGAAAATGGCCCTCAGCTCCTCACCCAGGCTGGCCAGGCATCCCAGTAGGGACCTGAACCCTGAAAGGACTGTGGGCAGCCTGAAAATGGCCCTCAGTCCCTCACTCAGGCTGTCCACACCCCCATGGGGTGAGGGTTCTCCCTGGGGGACTTGGCCAGGCGGCAAACAGCCATCAGCCCCTCACCCAGGCTGGCCAGGCACACTAGCAGGTGGACATTCCCCGAGGGGTTCCAGACTGTGAGAGGGCACAGACCAGACTGAGAGACCCCCGTGAGTGCACAAATTTTTGTGCACTGGGCCCCTAGTAGATGATAAAGAGGAGATTTATCTTACTAAAGACTTGCTAAGATTACACAGGGAACTATTTCCAATCAGGACTAGTATTCAGATGTGTGGCACTAGGTTGGCAAAGTCTCCATTGGTACTCTTCATACTGTTGTAACCCAAAGTTGATGTGCTGGAGCCAGACCATAGGAGATTATGAAAGTTGAATGTTAGTGGCTCTAACCAACTCCATGTTTAGTAACAGCACATTAACAGTTACCATGGAAATCAACAAAAACCATGAACCAGGGCTCTCCCCTCCTCAGAAATGATTCTTAAATATATATCAGTATTGCAGTGTCAAAAACTTTACAGGGATTACAGGGGCTTGAATTCTTTTAAAGGAATATGCACTATGAACAACTATGTGAAAGTGCAATAACATATTCTAGGAAACACGGGTCACAGATTAGCAATTATTGAACTACTGTGCATGAACACTGGTCTAAAATAATTATACAAAATGGTAGTGAAGAGTGGGAACCAGGTTTATCACTGTTGGAATAACCCATGTGTTTTGAGATTAGAGTTGAAGATATCAGTTTGAAGATATCAGTATGAACTCATATTTACTTTAATGCAGATATATATATATATATATATATATATATATATATATATATATATATATATATAGTAGCCTGGTGCACAATAATTTGTGCACTTGGGGGAGGGGGGTCCCTCAGCCCGGCCTGTGCCCCCTCGGGGGATGTCCACCTGCTGTCATGCCTGGCCAGCCTGGGTGAGGGGATGATGGCAGCTTGCAGCCTGGCCAAGCCAACCCGCCCGCCCGGCCCACCCCGTGGCCTGCCACCCCCCCCACCCGACCCAGCGGGTACACACCTGCCTCCTTGGTTGCCAGCCTTCATCTTGGCTGAGTTAATTTGCACACAGCCACTCTGATTGGCTAATGGGTGTGGCTTAGGTGTGTCAGAGAGATGGTTAATTTCAATATTACTCTTTTATTAGATTATCTCTCTCTCTATATATATATATCTATATCTATATCTATATCTATATCTATATCTATATCTATATCTATATCTATATCTATATCTATATCTATATCTATATCTATATATATATAGATATAGATATGTGTATGTATAACAGATTACTATACACATACATGTCCTTGCTCTGCCAGGTGAACGGTATATTGCAGTGTCAGAAAATAAGGAAATGCAGGGGGGAAATAGAATGATGAGGGCATGAAAACAAACACATAATTGTGATCTGAAAGGGTTTCCAAGGCCACAGTTGCATTTAGGCAGGAATTCATTTGAGGACATCTGTCTGCCACATCTTGCATGCAGACAGAAATTGGACTGCTATTTCCAAGCCATTTTCTTGGCAACTTTGATATCCATCTTTTCTCTTCCTTCTGAGTGCAGGGGACTTTATAAATTTGTGCTATTTGTATGTTTGCTTTTCTCTTTTGACTTTTTTATTAAGGACAAATATAGGCAGAAACTGTTTCTCTACATTTATTCGTGGATAAGTTTCTATGTTCTTTTAGTGTCTCTTTTGACTGCTTCAGCTATTTTGTTTTTTATCTTATGCATATCCTGAGTGATTGTTCTCTCCTATATGCCTTTTCTTTATAAACTCATTTGAACTAAAGCAAGGGCACCCCTTGCAAGGAATATGAGAGATTTTTTTTCAGAATAAAAATTTTTAATGTGGCTTTCTCCAGGGGCCAAGTAGGTTACAAATGAATGAAACAGTCTTCGTTTAAGATAAAGAACATATTTTCATTTTGCATATTACATTTTTAAAAAGTCTTTACTTATAACCACAAAAACAGAGTGTACTTACCAATCCTCCTAGAAATATGCAGCCTCTAAGTCTAAATGTTATCATCCTGTTTGAGATAAGGACTTTGTTCTAGAGAAATAATTTTCTATTATACAAATAGTTGTTCAAGAAAAGTGAAAAATGACAACTGATTTGGCCTGACTGCTGGGAGTTCCTAAGGAATGTTGCAGAATGTTCTAACCTGAGATGCACTTTCTCAAGAGGGCAGTCTTGACTCATGTTCAGCATCCTTTTGCTTCTTGGGAACAGAGGCCCAGTGATGCCAAGCTGTCTGCTATTTCAAGCAAGAGAAGAAAGTAATAATTTTTAAAACAAATGTGAATTATCTAGATATTAGAAATCCTTCCTCCACTTTGAAGGCCAAACAAAATATGTACTTGCCCCATATATTGCCCTTGGTGCCATGATTTTTAGCCTTTGGAATTGAAAATAAATTATATGAAACAAATAATCATACCATAACTTACAACAGGCAGCTCACTGTGTTCAACAAAGAAGTGTATGATATAGTGCAACAACTCACCAATTTTCAACATTCACCAACCCCCGACTCATCAGTGCTCAATTCTCCATGATGAGACAATGTGAAATGACTAAGGGGAGACTATATCTCACTTTCACGTTATCAGTGAAAAC